>PVKS010024740.1:0-30659 GCA_004027875.1 Aplodontia rufa | reverse complement strand
AGCATAGTTATTTATTGCAAAAACTAATAATCACTATTTTATAGATAAAAATAATAAATAGTGAATAAATAACTCAAAATTAGTTCTTATAAGTTAAAGGCTTAGGAAAAGCAACCCATATTATTAACCCAGTCTTGTAGATGGGGGGGTTTAACATTGCACAGAGTTAGGGGTCAAGCTGGGTTTGTGCCTTGGATTTATTGACTCTGATACAGCATATTTTCCTTCAAACAAAAATCAGTGTTTATGTGGAGTTGAAAAGGAGCTTTCTACAAAGTAGCTGGCTATAAGATCAACTCCAGCAAATCACTAGAGTTTCTTTACTCCAGCAACAAATCCACAGAAGAAGAAATCAGGAAATCTCTCCCATTCACCATCGCTTCCAAAAGAATGAAATACTTGGGCATTAACCTTACAAAGGATGTTAAGGACCTCTACAAAGAAAAATATCAAACACTACAAAAAGAAATTACAGAAGACCTGAGTAGATGGAAAGACAATCCATGCTCATGGTTAGGCAGAATCAATATAATAAAGACGGCCATTCTACCCAAAGCCCTATACAGATTCAATGCAATCCTCATCAAGATACCTATGGCATTCTTCACAGATATAGAAAAAGCAATTCTCAAGTTCATATGGAATAACAGGAGACCCAGACTAGGTAAAACATTACTCTACAGGAAGGAAAAAGTAAGGGGTATCTCAATCCCTGACCTGAAATTTACTACAAAGCCGTAGTAGCAAAAACAGCATGGTATTGGTATCAAAACAGAACCAAAGACCAGTGGAACAGAATAGAAGATCCTGAGACAAACCCCCATATCCTTAACTATTTGAAATTTGATAAAGGGGGCAAAAGCATAGTGTGGAAGAAAGATAGCCTGTTCAACAGATGGTGTTGGACAAACTGGATAGCCATTTGTAGACAACTGAGGCTGGATCCTTATCTTTCACCCTGCATAAAAATTAAATGAAAATGGATCAAAGACCTGGATATTAAGCCTGGATATTAAACTTACTAGAAAAAGAAGTAGGGTCAACACTACAGCATATAGGAGTCGGCAGCTACTTCCTTGACAAAACTCCTATGGCTCAAGCTGAAAAATCAAGAATAAATGAATGGGATGGAATTAAACTAAAAAGTTTCTGCACAGCCAAATATCTAGTCAAGAGTATCAAGAGAGAACCTACAGAATGGGAGAAAACTTTTGCCTGCTACACCCTGGACAGAGGGCTAATATCCAGACTATACAGGGAACTGAAGAAACTAAAGTCCAAACTCACAAATAATCCAATCGATAAATGGGCTAAAGAACTCAAAAGGAACTTCTCTCCACTGGAAGTCCAGAAAGCCCATAAATATGAGAAATGCTCTACATCATTAGCTATAAGGGAAATGCAAATCAAAACCTCAATGAGATACCACCTCACTCCTGTTAGAGTAGCAAAAATGAAAATTTCTAACAACTACAGATGCTGGAGGGGCTGTGGGAAAAGAGGAACACTGTTGCACTGCTGGTGGGACTGCAAACTGGTTCAGCTACTATGGAAAGCAGTGTGGAGAATTCTCAAAAAATTAAGGATGGAACCACCTTATGACCCAACTATCCCACTTCTGGGTATTTTCCCAAAAGAGTTAGAATCAGCATATTATAGTGATGTGGCTTCATCAATGTTTATAGCAGCTCAATTTACTATAGCTAGACTATAGAACCAACCCATATTCCCCTCACTCGACGAGTGGATACAAAATTTTGGTACATATATACAATGGAATACTACTCGGCCATTAGAGAAGACAATGTTATGGCTTTTGATATCAAATGGATGGAGATGGAAAGAATTATGCTAAGTGAAGTATCCCAATCTCAGAGACCCAAGGGCCGAATGGTTTCTCTCATCTGTGGAAGCTAGAATACATGGGGAAGCAGTAGGTTAGATAGCTAACCCAACAATAACTTCAAATTGTATAACTCTCAGCATAATAGGGGGATGGCTCCCTAGGATACTTGGAGGCATAGGGAGGGGGAGGGGGTGGGGGAGTGTTATGAAGAACTCCTAGGAGACTGGAGAGTGGGAAGATGGGGGAACCATCCCAGAAGCAGATGTCATTCCTCCACAAGATACCCATTTATCGTAAGAGTTCTTCTGGGGGAAACTGCAACAGGTGAAACCCAAGGTGGTCATCTATGTTTTGGCATTACCCCTGGATAACAAAGTATATTTACATTGGTTACTGATGGTTTGATAATGTTTCCCTCTCAATTGTATCTCTATATACTTCTAATAAAAAATGAACTTTCTAAACAATAAATAAGTAAATAAATGAGTAAATCCCTCAGTCTTGTATACATCCAACAGACAGATACAAGACCCCTACCATGTACATGCTATGGTCATGCTTGCTCTCTTGCGGGATGCAAAGTAAGATAAATTTCCTGTTCTTGGAGAATTTTAAGCCCAAGGGAGATAATGTACTTACATAAAAAATGCAAAGATTAAAATGATAGATGCTATCAGAGATAAAGATGAAGAGCTATAGAGGTTAGGAAAGGAAGAGATTTATACAGTTCTGGTTTCAGGCCAAACAGTTCATTAGCATATCAAAAGACATATCTTACTAAAAGCACCCAGTTATACTCAAAATTGGTCACTGGAACCCAGGAGTGAAAATTCATCTCCTTGTAGCCTTTTACTTCAATGTCTAATATAAAAATCCTATGTGGCCTTGAATCAAGGTTAAGTTCAAATATCATTTCATCTTTGTGTTTTTCCTAATCATCTCAGCCATCAACACCTCTAGAAACTCCTGCAGTATGGAGAATTGCTGTGACACTTCATTGCATAAAGGTTGATGTCGTACGTATGTATGAGTATGTGTGTTTATGTATGTGTGCATATGCCTTTGTGTGTGTATATATATATATATTCATGGCACTAGTTAAAGACAGTAAGGAAAACATCATTCAAGGGAGGCTACTACATTGAGATTTTGGAGTTGTGGGGAAGGAGATCATGCTCTATTTTAACTACAACAGGCAAGTGAAGATTTATAACCAAGGTTCAGAATGGAGTCAATGAATGGAAAATTAAGAGGAAACTTCAAGGCTGAAGGGATTCTTGCTAGACTGACTCAATAGGATTCTTGCTGAAGGCGAGCAGAATGATCAATTTCCAGGAGTGAAGGAAGTCTGCTAATCTAACTCAGCAGGATTCTTATTAGAACTGGACTAAGTGGGTCATGGTCAGAGCTCAAGGTCAGGAACTAGCATAATAAAGCACTCAAGAGGAGCTTGACTCAAGTTTGGTCACAGAGAGCTCTCCTCAGTGGTTTGGTCTTGTCTGCTTTTCCAACTTTATCCCAGAATCTTATTCCAGTCTCTATGTTGAGTCCAAAATAAAAAATAATAATAATAATTTGAGATTCCCAAGTAGTCCATTTACTTCTCATTTTGCCTTCATCCTAACAGTTCTTTCATTCTTTCTGTTTTCTCAATGTTAATTCCCTTAGCAAAACCTTCCGAATGCCATGCCCTATTCCCTGTCTGATGGGGTCTGACAGGAGACAGAACTGTCTGGTAGGTTGCACCAGGACCGGGAGCCCCGAGGGCTTAGTTCCTCTTACTGCCAACACTATTAGTGAAGTAAAGCCTGGGAGGTCATGTCCCACGGGTCACAACTAAATGCGTAGAGACTGGTGATTGTTGCAAGGGAGGAGGTAAAAGGAGGAACCAAGGAACAGACCTGTAGTTGGTGAAAACTTGTAGGCAGAGTAGAAGAAATACAACAGAAAGAAAGCCCATCACGACACGGTACAAGCTTAAAAAGCTCCTGCAATTGGTTCTCCAGTTTTCAGCATGAACGATGGGGTTGAATTAGAGAACTAAATGGTAAATGTTCTTTTTATGTCCTCCTCCCCAGACCTAGATTAAGATAATATAACCAAACAGAAGACTTTGTAATTCTGGGCTTTGCCCCCAGAAGACCACTTGGACCACAAAGCTCTTCTCAGTGTTGGGCAACTTCTATGGCATAAGGGATACAAGGAATTACAGGGAAAGAGCTGGAAGGAAGCTATTGCTGCTGCGAACACACAGGGGGTCAGGATGCTGTAGGGTTTTTTTGTTTTTCATTAAAGAAATAAAAACATCTGTAGTGTCAAAGTGAGTTGATCACTGGAGTTTGGCTGACAAACAGGTTCTTCAAAAAATGAATTTAAGCTCTTATATTAGAAATATTAGATTTCTATGAAGTTGACCTAAAATGTAAAGAGATTTTTGTGAATCCATCTTGGTATGAACACTTTGAATCACCTGGCTTTCCTCTCACTGAATTAACTTGGGAGATTTCTGCCTCATTAAGTTATAGAGGGCTGGAGCGGTGGCTCAGCGGTTTCGGCGCTTGCCTGGCAAGCACGAAGATCCGGGTTCAAACCCCAGCACCACGTACACAACTGAGTGTTGGAGCAACAGAGGCCATGTGAAAAACTAAATAAAGTTGTTTCTCTCTCTGTCTCTCTCACTGTCCCTCTCTCTTTAAAAATAAAAAAAGAGAAGGCTCAAAATGCTCGTAATTCTGAGGAACAAGCATCATTTCTCACTGAAAGACAAGCCAGTTTAGATTAGAACTCATCTCAAAGAACATCTAAGAGAGAAAGCTCTCCAGTTCAACCCAGGGCTCACTCACCTTCCAGAGTACATGTGATTGCCTCAAGTAAATCACTTGTCAGGCAATTAATCTGCACTATTTAGTACCTGACTGGATACAGACACACACACACATTCTGAATGATTCCCTCCAAAACCAAACTAGGTATTACTAATGCGCAGCAGAGACTGGGAGTCCGCGAAGATAAGAGAGTCCTTTGGTGAACAGTTGTGGCTGCGAGTTTGAGTGATTCTGACCCAGCATCACTCATGTCTATCGGCTGGTTGCAGAGCACAATGGTGTTTCTAGTTCCTTGAATTGTATTTCAAAAGCCTGGGATGAATGGCAGTCTAAGAGACTAGACAATTTTGTTCAGTTTCCTGAAATAAAGGTCAAATTGTGGGTGTTGGGCGGGGGTAGTTCCCATAGATGCTATGGCCAAGCTCAGAGCTAGGTGACGGGAAATCAGGATGTGTCATCCCAAATGTGCCACTTTGACATTGGAATTATTTTTAGCTAAAGAAATTACGGAAGAGCAGACAGAAAACAATCTCCCTTGTCCTTATCTGCCTAAAAGACCAGGAGGAGGAGGAAGGCAACACTTAAAACCAGAGATGGAGAGAGAACTGACATGAGCCCGGATGAACAAACCTTCCTAAGTGATCCTGATCTACCTTTTTCTCCATGTATTTACCTTCCACAGTTTCCCAACTCTAACATCCCATCTCCTTTGTGTAATAACTTCTCTATGATTTACCATCTTTTTGTTAAAAAGGTATATGAACAGCTGCATCTAACTGTGTCTTTGGGATTTATACTTCCTTTCTATGAAGCCCTCTGGTCATATAAAATTTAACAAATACTAATCAAACAAAAATGTTTTGCTTTTTTTCCTGTTAATCAGTCTTTTGTCAGTTTAATTGGTGGACCCTGGGAAGATAGAGTGGAAGTTTGTTCCTGCCCTGCATAAGGCTTTCCTCATCCAGTTGATTTTCTCTGCTGACTAGAATGACCTGGGAAAATTTTAAGACTTCCAATAATCAAGCTGCAACCCGGAATAATTAAATAAAATCTCTTTAAGCATCAGTGTATTTTCAAACTCCTTAGGTAATTCTGGGCAACCAAGGTTGAGAACCACTGCCTTATCCATGTGGCATACAACACTGAGGAGCTGTCTGCAGTGACCTGCAGAGGAGGAAAAAGGTCAAACCTAGAAAGCAAACCTGATGGTTGGTGATCAGTTAAGGTGCTTTTCCCAGAGTAGATCCCAAGAGTATCTGGAAAAGGTTAAGCTCACAATGACGTACAGCAGAATGGACTAAGGCAATGTAAGCTGGAGCATTTCCAAGGCTGGAATGAATTTACATATGCTATCCTTAATAGGTTTCTTAAGAGTGTGTGCAGTTACGGCACACAGGACAACTCCCACAGTTCTCCTTCCTCTGACTCCCCAATACATCTTGTGTTTATTCATTTATCCTCATATCCATCATATTTTATTCAGATTATTTGAATGCTCACCTTTCGTATTCTACTGGAAATTTGTTCCTTGAATCAGATACTACTGCAATGTCTAATTTTAATTTCTTCACCTTCCAATTATATGTCTCAGATTAATAAAATCTTTGTTGAGTAACTAAACTGCTTATACTTCATATAGTGTCTTTGTCCATTTTGCTATAACAAAAATGCCATAGACTGGGTGGCTTAAACAACATTTATTTCTCACAATTCTAGTGGCTGAGAGTATACGATTAAAACAGAACTGGTGTCTGATAAGGATCAACTGTCTGGTTCCTAGGTGGTCATCTTTTCACTAAGTCCTAACAGGGTGGAAAGGGTGAGAGGGTTCTGTGGATACTGTCTGATAAAGCGACTAATACAATTCATGAGGAACCCACTGGCATAACTTGATTGCCTCCCAAAGGTCCCATATCCCAATACTATTCCTTTGGAAGTTAGCATTTCAACATTTGAATTTTGAAGGGACACATATATTCAGTCCATAACACAGCTTTTTGACAATATTAGGAACTATCCTCTCCTTTCAAAGAAACTAAGTCTTTAGATCAAGGGCACATAGGGAATATAACATAGGTATTTCTTAGTGAGAGATCTAGAAAATCAAGAAAAATCCTATTTAAGTAGTTCAGCTCATAAAAGGTGAATACATGATTTATATCAGAAGAGGGGAACATTATGTTCAGAATAAGCATACTTCAGTGCATGCAAATCCAAAGGCTAAAGAAGAGATAAAAAATATTGTAATTCTCATTTATGGTTTATAAGTAATTTATGAAGAAATGTTGCATTCTAAAAATTGATTTAAAAGATACCAGCTTAAAAACCCATTTTGTTTCATTGTTCCAGATGTGGGACACCTATAAAAATTTAAATATAGTCTATAATATAATCACAGGTCATACCATATTATAATAATCTAAATAATATTAATATAATTGTATAATATCTAGAGGATGGTTTCCTACCTATTTTAATGCACATGTGTCAATTTTATTAAACTGTACATGAAATTAAAAACTTGGGACATAATGGGTTAAGGAAGGCAATTACTTGATGCAAATGAGAGTGAGCAGGGAAATGATTCTAGATTCAAATACTTCCCAAAGCTGCCTCAGCCATATTCAAGTTGTATTGGTTTTCTGTCAAATAAAACTAATGTATGTTCATAAAAAGAATGACCTGCTTACCTGGTTACTGTTGTTAAATTCAATTGCTTTAATAAAAGGGTTGTATGTAGAATAAAACCCTGCTGATATCTATTTCAATCAGCTAAAGTTCAATTACTCACTCATTCACTCACACAATGTTTCTTGAGAATTCACCATGAGACATAACTTCACATCCTGCAGGTCTAAAATCAAATGAGTACTTACTACATTTTTGTCCAATCTTTGTTAAAGAGAATTGAACAGAAGATTAATAATAGATTAGACTTAGGTGGGACATAATGCAAGAGTTAATTCATTCCATCTTCCATTCAACTAGTATATACTAAGAACCTACTATGAGCCATGCGTTGTATTCAGTAATAGGCATATAGCAGTGGATAAGAGAGTCCTGCCCTGATTTGATGAAGTTACAGCTTTGTGAGGGGGGAGGAAATAGCAATTAAGTAAAACAACAAACAAAGCAGTAAATGTGAACTGTAATAAATGCAATGAAAGGGAAAATAAGTGTCTGAAAGATCATAACAAAAGTGAAATTTGCATAAATCAGGAGTTCAGAAAATGCTCCTCTGTAAAAGGATCAAACACAGTCCTGAGTATGAAATGGACCATGTGCAAAAGACACAGATAGGGCAAGACTGATTGCTTCTAGGGTATAGCCAGTCACATTTTCTGTACAGAATGAGCAGAAAAATCAGTCTGGAGATTGACCATGAATGGGGCTCAAGATAGAGATTCAAAGTCAAGGCCAGATCTGGGAATGATTATCAGACAGAAATATAGCCCTAGAGGGACTAGTGTAGGATGGAAAACTAACTTCAGTGGTAGATTCAGTGAGCTTTTGCTTGATTGAAAACATTTTTTAAATTGGTGTAACATGGGGCTGGAGTGGTGGCTCAGCAGTTTCTGCGCTTGCCTGGCAAGCATGAGGACCCAGGTTCAAACCCCAGTACCACGTACACAACTGAGTGTTGGAGCAACTAAGGCCATGTGAAAAACTAACAAACTTGTTTCTCTCTTTCTCTCTCTCACTGTCCCTCTCTCTTTATAAAACAAAAAAAAAATTGGTGTAACACAGTCTTAAGCAGTGAAGGGATTCGTTGTTATACATTCATACATGCACACATAATGACAATGTAACTTGAACCCAATCCTTACCCAGGATTTCCACCCACTCCTTGCCTACTCCCCCATCCCATACCTACACCGCATTCCCTCCTATTACAGATATATATGTATATATATACATATTTAATAATTTTTTGATTTTTCTAGTTTTAGATGTCTATATGAATACTATTTTAGCTTCTCAGGGGAGTAAAATATACAATATTTATAGTCCCACTTTTCCCTCCCCATCCTAACCCCCACCTCCTCAACACCCCCTTCCTTCATAATTAGACTTCCCCCAGATTGTGTGTTATTCCAACTTAGGAGAGTCTATTATATAAACTTAACTGTCTTTCACCCTGAACCTAGTTTTACTCTAGCTTTCACATATGAGAGAAAACATTCAACCTTTGAGTCTCTGAAACAATGTCTTTCTTCATAGACACCTTCCCAGTTTGGTCCTTTCCTATCTCAAGGTGATCAACTCTGTTAAGACTTTGATACCCCTATAAGAAGCCCTCAGAACTCATGCTGGTTAGGAGTGTGATAGCCCCTCTGCAGATTTGGAGATCACCTAGGGAATTTGGCTGAGAAATGCCGACCTTCAGTGCCATGGACACTTTCTCATTGTTCTTTCTGTATCAGTCACCATCAATTGTCTCCTGTGCCCCTCTCAGAGCTTCAGCAGAAATTCTTACAATAGGTCACTTGATATAGTCTTGTCAAACTAAAGGAAAAGGATGCGCTGAGTGCTGAAATTGCAAAATTCTAACACAAATATTACAAGCCCACAAAACGGCAAACCAGGTACCTGAATATTTCAATAAGGGCTATTTTAAAAATATTCTGTATAAACAAATGGGTGACATTGGATGTATTATATGAGGAGAAAGAGAACATTAATGTATTTAAATACACAGCTTTTGGCTTAACTAAGCACCAGAGCACATTTTCTCAGGCTATATTTAGGCAGCAGGTTTCCATGTTTAAGGAATCATGAATTATTGAAAAGCACTTTGCTAAAATTTGGCAGCAATCCCTGAGCCACAGTTCGAATCAGATTTTTAAACTTCTAATATTTCTTCAGTGTGGACCTCTATGAAAAGAGTGCACAAGAGTGATCACTAAATGGAGTGAAGATTTTTTTGTCATTAAATAGCTAAATAGTGATAGAGCAAAAGACAGAAGAAAGAACACCAGACTAGAAGTGAGAAGCACTGTTTTGATTCCCAGCTTTACCACTTCAAAATTATGAGCTCTTGGATAGCACTTACCCTCTCTGAGTTTCATTTTTCTTATTTATAGTGTAGAAAAGAATACCTGTCCTCAGATCATTGGTCAGGGTATTTACAAGAGAGGTGTGTGTGTGTGTACGCACGCATGCACACACATAAACACAAGCAAACATAGAAAGTGTAAAATATACCAAAAAAAGGTGAAGGATAATAACAATGGAGATGATTTGTCCATCAATGGATAAAGAAAATGCTCTGTATATACACAATGGAATACTATTCACCCTAAGGAAAGCAGGAAATCCTATTGTTTGCAGCAACATGAATAAGTCTGGAGGACATTGTGCTGAGTGAAAGAAGTCAGGCACAGAAAGGCTCCTTTAAGGTCCCACTTCTATGTGGAATCCAAAACAGTGAGACTCACTGAAGCCTCGAGTAAAATAGTGGTTACCAGAGGCTGGGAGAGAGATGAAAGAGTGGGGAGGTATTGGTCAAAGAATACAAAATTTCAGTTAGGAAAAATGAGTTCCAGAAATCTATTATATTGCATGCCCAAGTTTATAGCAGCACAATTCACAATAGCCAAACTATGGAACCTGTCTAGGTGTCTATCAATGAATAAATGAAAAAATGAAATGTGGTATGTATATGTGTGTGTGTGTGTGTGTGTATATATATATATATATATATACGTATATATATATATATATATATATAAAATGCAGTACATATACACAATGCAGCCACACAGAAAAATAAAATTATGGCATTTGCAGGAAAATGGATGGAACTAGAGACCATCATGTTAAGTAAATAAGACAAACTCAAAAGATTAAGTGTTGTATGTTTTGTGTCATATGCAGAAGCTAGAAAGAAATAAGGGAAAGAAAAGTTGGAATGGACTTTCTAAATACCAAAGGGAAATCAGTAAAGGAAAGGGAGGGATGGGGGAAAAAGCTGGGGAGGGATATTGATCAAATTATATTGTTATACTGTGTGTATGTATGAATATGTAACAACAAATCCCATCAGTATATACAACTATAATTCACTAATAACTTTGGGGAAAAGAGAAATCTGTCATATAATATAGTGAGTACAGTAATAACAATGTATTTGAAAATTTCTAAGAGAGAAACATGTAATATGTGATAAACATATACAATTTGTCAATTCAATTAAATAATAGGGATGCTATAAGGGAAAAAATCAAAGATATATTTCCTTTAACATTTGCAATTGAAGAGATGAATAATCCCTATTATCCTTGCTTTCCAGGTGATTTCTAGATGTGACCTCTGGGTATGACAGGTGCTTAAGGATAATTACTTCTCTTATTTTTCACAAAAGTTTGCTTTTCTAGAAATCTCTCTTCATAATTCCTGTCTTGATCTACGTGTCTCCATCCGTAGTTCTCGATTGTAATTTGGAATGTTGTGTGCTATATGTAAGAATCCCAGACTCACCTCCAACTGCTTGGTAAAACAACACTCCAACCTAGGAATCTGTACAAATTCTAGGCTGCAAGTAGTTCCTTCCCAAAACAACAACTTTCCCCTGGCTTCAACATCAAGGAAGTCCTCTATATTCCCTAAGTTGTGAGTTGGACTATCTTAATCCATTTTCTGTTGCTATAACGGAGTCCCACAGACTGGAAAATAATAAAAAAAATTCCCAAATTGTAGAGGCTGGGAAGTCCAAGAGCCTTGTAGTGAGCATCTGGTGAGGGCCTGTGGGCTGTATCATCACATGGAAGGATGCCAAGTGAGCACATTGGGAGATACAACAATCAGGCCAAAGAGTTTTTTTTTTTTTTTAATCAGACTCATAATTGAGTCCATTCCCAAGATGCTGAGTCTCAATCTACACATGAGGGCAGTGCCCTTATGGCAATCCCTGCCTAAAGGTCTCACCTCTTAATACTGTTACAATGGCAATTTCCATTCACCATGAGTTTAGAACGGAGCATTATTACACAGCACAGACCTACTCTCAGCCATTGGAATTATATCCTAGATGGCTGCCTGGAAGGCTCCTGCACCAGGTGAGAGCTATCCTACAAGTTTACAGATAGCTGCTTCTTCAAAAATCCTCTCTTACCATTGTGTATTCCCAAAACAAGTGAAAAGGATTTGTATATTTAGGAACTCACACTCAAAATTTCCTGTGTTAACTTCTGCATATGTGGATTGAAAATTCCACTTCTTTGTACCTGATTTTATTACATTGATGTCTCATTCTATCCTGTCCCAGGTAAGAACTGCTCTATATTAGGTAGGAAAATACAACCACGTACACTATGACTTCCAAATTTATGTTCTTGTTTCATATTCGTGACATTTTTCCAAATGAGTGCACAAATTATGATACTGAATTGTCAATATAAAACTGTCTTTAGGGTTACAGCAGTGGCTCAGTGGTTACAGTGCTTGCCTAGCATGTGTGAGTACACGAGTTCAAACCCTCAGCAAGTATCTGAGGAATGAAGGTCACATGAAAAACTAAATAAAAATTGCTTCTCTCTCTCTCTCACTGTCCCCATTCTTTAGAGAAAAAAAAAAACTATCTTTAAAGGTGACTGGCCCCAAGTCAGTCAGAATCCTACATCCATCTCAGAAACAATTATGTCCTTGGTTATTTCCCACTGCTATGTCCTAAGTACAAAAATAACTAATCAATTTGCAGTAATAAAAAGGACTCCATTCTAAGAGCATAATTTTAAACAAAATGGTCTTTTCCTAATATTCCCCTCATCGCTCTTCAATTGTATATGTACAGATTCCCTAAGTTCTTTAAAAATCAGCCCCAGCTGACCTAGAAACAAAACAATTTGAACCTGATTCTCAGTGAAACTTCGTATCTTACTTCCAAATGATAAGAAATATAGAGGAATGGAGAAAATGGTAAAGGACACTCCAAATTACAGTCAACAAACTCCGGGGAACTTCATAGGACAAAACATCTGGTTTCTTAAACAATAACAAATTATAAAGATAAAAAAGGATAGATACAATTGATCCTATAGAGGGAAAGAAATTTTCAGAGGCATATCAATTTTTTCTATATCTGCACTCTATTTATATCCTGATTGAAATAAACAAATTGAAGAAATGGAGAGAAAAAGAAACTTAAACACTATGTAATATTTACTAATATTAAGAAAATGCCACTATTTTAAGAAAGTTAGGGAGTTAATGAAAGTTTTTGTGATTATATTTTTAAAGCACCTTTATTCTTCAAAGAGTCATACTGACATATTTATGAGTGCATGCATGCATATATAAAATATTTGAGAGTTGCATAATCATAACTCAATGGTCGGGAGGTAAAGGTAGAACTGGAGAGAAAGCAGGATTGTCCATGACTTGATAATTGCTGAAGTTGGGTGATGGTACAAGTAGGTTTATTATGCTATTCATATATATATATTTCAAATTTTCCATATTAAAATGCTTTTAAAAGCCAGCTGAATAATAACCAGATGATTGAATAAATATTCATCATTTCAACTGGCTATGTTGATGTAATATAGACTTGGTCTGAGTAAGGTATTTGATTTATTCTTTATTTACCAAGAGCATAAAAACAAAAAGGCACAGATGTGTAATGCTAATGGAAGTTCTGCAATACCTACATACCATATAAGATATTTGCTTTGTGCTATACTACAAAGAGAATGGAGAAAATGCATAATGCTGTCCTTTGATTTGAGCAGGGAAGGCTGCTTTCTTCTCTGTAAGAGGGATGAAGAGAAATGCAGCAGAATGATCCATCCTTGCTTTGAAGTCTGAGGGCTTTGTGTTGTTATTAAGGTCCCTGAGCGAAAGCATGGGGGGGGCGGTAAACTGAAGCTAGAATTTATCAGAATGCCATCTAAGATGTTGAAATAGCAAGAAGAGAGGGCAAGATTACAGAATGACTTCAATAGTTTTTGTGACATTTCTTGTACTTTAAAATAAAAAATGTTATATAAATAGGATAAAGATGTAAAAATTCTTTGTTCTCTATAATAGATACATAGGTATTTGCTATATTTTCCCTCTTTAATGATTAAATATTTTCTTATAAGAAATATTTGAGGTTTTTCCTGAATTTGCTTTTACATACAGCTTAAAAATTGGAAAGATAAATGTGACTGATACAACTGTATACTCTGGAAGTCAGGGACAGACTTTTACAGGTCTTATGACTCATTTCACTCGCAACATCCCTTAATATTAGCTACGTTGCCTGAAAAGAAACAAAAAAATATAATTAGATGAGTGTCATGTTTTAAAAATGTAAATGCTATTATCTGAAACTCGATGCTTTGTGCAATGTATTTGTTCTTTTGTCCAAATTATTCTTTCCAAATGTGAAGACTATTGACTCCTGAGGGCCACAAAGTCAATGTTCCCTAAATCTTTATGCCCTTTAACCTTTGCAGATAGACTAAATAAATAATATGTCTCACAAATGTATGTGCTTCCATTTTTCAAATGGAACTGTTCCCAATTTAAGATTTTTAGATTCTAGGAAGGTGTAAAAGTAATATATGTTCAGTAAAAACCATACTTTGAATATTAAATTTGGATCTTTTCTCAGGCTAGTGATATGTGATATGATACTCTTGAGATGCTGGGTAGCAACAGAAAATTGTAGCTCCCAGTCAATCACACAATCAGGAGAGAAACAGCAGACACACTATAGTGTACTGTATTGCTAAGCTATGATGTGCAATAGGTTAAATATGTTTTCAGTTTATATTTTAAATTTATGATGGGTTCATCAAGATGTAATCCCATAGTAAACCAAAGAGGATCTTCTGGGACTTATAAAATTCATTTTTATAAAAGTCTAATAGAATCTAAAACGTCTTTTCATTGTTATACATTCTCTCAATTAACAAAACTATGAAACCCATCATGGAGAATATCAAAATTTGAAATCCCTACAAATCATCTGTGAAAGTTGTACTTCATCCTTTTTGTTGCACATTTAATATGCCACAGCATAAACATACTGCAATTTAGTCAGCCTTTCTCATATTGATGATCTGTTTCTAGTACTTAAGCCACTACAAACAATAGTACAATAAACATCTTCTGACATATGATCTCACAAGTGGACCTTTCTCTTTCTACGAGGTAGAATCCCAATAGTGGAATTGCTGAGTGAATTTTAGATTTTAATAGATGTTGCCATATTGCCTTCCAGAAAGTATGTAAACTTTGCACCCCACATACAATGTGAACTGGACCCCTTTTCCCCAACACCCCCATTAGTAAATAATTTTATAGCTCTTTTGAAGTTGCAAATCCACTGGATATAAAGTTTTCTCATTCTTTTCATTTGAATTTCTCTTACTGCTAATGAATTTAATCATTTTTTCATTCTTTTCATTTGAATTTCTCTTACTGCTAGTGAATTTAATCATCTTTTTGTGTTTTTTTTTTAATTCGTTCAGCATAGTCTTACATATTGGAGGGAATCATTGTTACACATTCACAAACATATGGGTATTGACAAAGTAAGTTAAGGCTGATCCTAGTCCATGGTCTTCCACTTTTAACCACTCCCTGTTCCCATGTTTCCCCTGCTTTACCCCCATGTTAGTTGGGCTTTTCATGGGAGTTGAGGGTTCCCAGCTGCATTGATAATCCCCCTACTCTCTCCCTCCAAAAGCATTGATAACTCCCTTAATCTCTCCCTCCCCTCACTTCCCCCCCTCCCTTCTCTTCAGCTTCATATTTATGGTTCCCCCTATATTAAGGATAATTTTTAGCTTAGCTAACTTTCACTCTGTTAGATTGCATTCTAGCTTCCACATATGAGAGAAAACATTCGGCCCTTGTCTGAGTTTGGGATATTTCACTCAGAATAATTTTTTCCATCTCCATCCATTATTTGGCTCCAAATGTCATGATATCATTCTAATAGTAGAGTAGAACTCCATCGTGTGTGTGTGTGTGTGTGTGTGTGTGTATACACATGCATTTTTTGAATCCACTAGTCCACTGAGGGGCATCTGGGTTGGTTCCATAGTTTAGCTGTAGTAAATTGAGCTGCTATAAATATTGATGTAACTGTGTCTCTAAGTATGCCAATTCTAGCTTTTGGGGGAAAATGCCCAGGAGTGGGATACTTGGGTCATAAGGTGGTTCCAGGCCTAGTTTTTTGAGGAGTCTCCACACTGCTTTCCAGAATGGCTGTACAAGCTTGCAGTCCCACCAGAAGCATGATAGTGTTCCTTTCTTCCCACAACCCCTCCAGCATCTGTTATAGTTCATATTCTTCATTTTTGCCACTCTGATAGGAGGTGGAATCTCAGTGATACATTTCTCTGACTGCTAGTGATGTAGAACATTTTCTCATATATTTATGTGCTTTTTGGACTTCCTTCATTGAGAAGTTTCTACTTAGTTCCGTAGTCCATTTATTTATTGGATTATTTATGTTTTTCGTATTCAGTTTTTTGAGTTCTTTGTATATTCTCAATGTTAGTCCTCTGTCAGAGGTGTAGCAGGCAAAGATTTTCTCTCATTCTTTAGGCTGTCTCTTGATACTCTTGACTAATTTTTTAGCTGTGCAAAGGATTTTTAGTTTAATGGCATCCCAGTCATTTATCCTTGGCTTTAATTTAATGGGTTATGGGAGTCTTGTTAAGGAAGGCAGTGCCAATACTGATGTCATGGAGACTTGATCCTATTTTTTCTTCTAGCAATTGTATAGTTGCTGGTTTAATTTCCAATTCTTTAATCCATTTTGATTTGATTCTTGTGCAGGGTGAGAGATAAGGATCTAATTTCAGTTGTCTGCATATGGTTATCCAGTTCATCCAGCACCATTTGTTGAACAGGCTCTCTTTCTTCCACACTATGTTTTTGCCCCCTTTGTCAAATATCTTACAGATTTGTGGGTTTGTCTCAGTATCTTCTAGTCTATCCCATTGGTCTTCATGTCTGTTTTGATACCAGTACCATGCTGTTTTTGTTACTATAACCCTACAGTATAATTTCAGGTCAGGTATTGTGACACCTCCTGCTTCCTCTTTCTTGCTTAGTAATGTTTTGGCTATTCTGGGTCTTCTGTTATTCCAAATAAATTTGAGAATTGCTTTGTCTATATCCATGAAGAATGTCATTGGTGTCTTGATGGGGATTGCATTGAATCTATCCAAGGCTTTCAGCTGAATGGCCATTTTAATTACATTGATTCTGCCTAACCAAGAACATGGAATATTTTTCCATCTACTTTCAGGGATCATTTCTATAGTTTTCATGTTTTTTAATCATGTTCTTATTAATTATTTAAAATTGGTTTGTCTTTTCTATTGTTTCTCTATTACTTGTCACTACCTAATTTATATATATATATATATATATATATATATATATATATGTATGTATGTGTATATATATATGTGTGTGTGTGTGTGTTATAATAGGAATTGCCTATACCTGATTTCTCTCACTTTTATCTCACAGGTTGATTTCTATCATACTGATCTTTTTTCTCCATAATTTCCACTATTTTAAATAACATTATTTCTTATGTATCTAGTTTAACACATTATAATTTCCATGAAGTTAATAAACTTTTTTTCTGTATCTCCATTACCTGATACAGTATATAATACAGAATAGACCCTTAAATATTTTTAAGTAAATGAATGAATGATGAATTAGGAACATATTTATAAAATATAAAGCTGAATTCAAGGTACTAGTAATTAATACATATCATAATTATGACAACCATATACCACAAATTTTCTGAAAACATTTTGAAAATTCTGTTCCCTTTCAATATACTTGCCATTGTAAGACCATGTGTCTAGGTTGGGGTTCATAATACATACATAAATTGTGTGTAACATAGATGAGAAAGTAATGAGCAATTCTTAAAGAGCTGCTAGGAACTAGAATAACATCAATAGTCATAGTAAGTTTTTTTGCCATGAAACCAGGAGAAAAGAAGACAGGCAGCTAGAAAAAATAGCTTAAAAGAGGACAGAGAAGTGGGAAGTAAGAGGGATTTATGGGTAATTTGGTATAATTAAGAATATATGGTGTATTGGGGATAGAGAGGTGAATTAAATTAATTGGGAATAGAAAAGCAGATGGTGAATAGGTCATTGAAAATTTACATGTTAGGCCAAGGAATTTTCACCAATAGCAAATGTAATGAAATATGGAGTCATCAGAAGTTTTCTCAGTGGAGGGGGAGGTTGGCATAAATTTATAATATAAGAAGAACACTCTGGTAGCAATGCTATGAATTAATTAGAAAGGAAAGAGAAGTTTTTATTAATAACAGTCCCTTGCATAGCTCTAAAATAACGTGTGCCAAAGTAGTCCGAGTATATTTTATGGACAACATTTTTAATAGAATTAGCAGAGTCAGCACACATTTCCCAAATCAGATGACAGAAAAGACATTCTAAATTTTGTCCATTAGCTTTTGCTGCCCAAATTTTTCATGAAGAATAAAAATCATATGAGTTGCATTAATATCCTCAATAAAATGGATGCTTAAATTGATTCAGAGTTATACTCATTTTCTGCCAAACTATGTTTCTTATTCTAATCCAATATTTCTAAAATGCTTCTGAGGGATTTTGTGTGCCAAGTTCTGTGCTTGACCCACACCTAGAAATGAGATTAAGGTGAATTGGTTAAAGTGATATTAGGAAACGTCATCACCTAGTCTTAGCTTGTCACCTGCTCTATTTAGGATACATATTTGCATGGTAATATCACATCTATATTAGGCCAAAGAGAGGGGCTTTTTCTTTAGTTTAATAAATCTCAGTGAATACTCTTTAGCATGAATTTTCCACTCTAGAATAGATATTGATCAACTAAAGTGGTTAATTGGCACATCTCCCTTTAGATAGGTAGTAGCTCTGGCATTAGGAATCATAATCTCCTTGAATGATTAAAAAATGTCTCCTCTGACAAGATGAACTGTACTTTATTGAGAGAGTGAAATATAGTTAAAAGGACATGACGTTGGAATCATTTATTCCTACATTTGAATCCCTTCTGTGCCACTTACTTCTTGAGTAATATTCATTTAATAAATGGTTGAAAATCTTTTGTGCCAATTATTGGTCTAGACATTAGGGATTAAAAGCCTCTGTCTTTAAAGAACCAACATTCTAGTAATAGAAAGAGACAATAAAATAGATAATGTAGATAAAGGAAAATGGTAGCATAAACAAAAAAGTAATCACAGAAAGTAGCTAAATTAAAAGCTACCCTGGACCAAAAGGACATAAAGAATAAAATTAATAAGGCATGCTTAAGGCTTCTATATTAAAAAATAGTGAAAGTTGGTTTATTTATATACTAGCCTCTACAAGAACAAAGAACTTGTCTGGTTAGACCAACCACTGAATTTCCTAATACCTAAGAGAGTACATGATACACAGTTATAATAAAATAGGTATTTGATGAAAAAGAATAAATGAAATAACGTTGGAAAGTAATGAGCGAGAAAGCTAAAGAAACAAGCGGAGGACATATTATGCTGAGATTTATAATCTTAAATTAGAAATTATGATTTTCATTTTGTATCTAAATGTTTTCCAAATTTACCTAAATGCTATGGTTTGAATAATGGAAATAAATCTCAGGAGAAAAGTTGGAACTTAAGTTATAAAGTAGAAGATATCAGCATATAAAAATATAATCTGTTAATTTGCATAGATTCTCCCAAAATTTCAAGTTTTGGTATTTTACCATATTCATGTCACCAATGATATACTGTCATATGTTTATCAAATGGATCTCCAGGAAGGAGGAAATGTCCTCATTTGTGGTACTGGTCAAAACATTTTTAAACAAATATACCTACAATTTTGGTTTCAAGCTAACAAATAGATCTCAAACCTGAGCATGGGAAGAGATGTGCATGATTGGCTCTCACTGGCCAGTAGAAGCTGGGTCTAGCACACCACCACCGCCCTCTTTTGTCCCCCACCAAATTCATTTACAATATTCTTTGGGCCATTTCCCCCCGTGGGTCCTTACTCTAGTAAAATATTTTCCACTTTAGCAACACACAATACCACAAAAAAAGTCAAACCAAACACATTCAAACAAAGTAATTTCTTCCCAAACATTCCATCTATTTTTCACAAACCTCCCTAGGTTGCAACACCTTAGGTCAAGTCATGATTCATTGCCCAGATGCATCATAATTTGTTCAGGTCAGGTCTGGGTGTATTTTAACTCTTTGGCCTTTCTGGCTCCCGTGAAAATACTTAAGTGACCATCCAAGATCTATTGATCTAGAGCCCAAGTTTCAGGATTGTTGGATTCTGATGGTTAGCCAGGTTTACAATTCTTAAATTCACCTCACCTGCCTCTTTCCTGTTTACATCTTTATTCTGTTGAGAAATTTCCACAACGTTCATCTCTCTTCCACTATGAAGTCTAGTAAAGGAGCCCTTACAAATACTTCCTGAAGGATTATAAAGCAGGCTTGGATGAGGCAACAAGAGTACAATAATTACTTTAACTGTGATTAGTTCATGCTTATAAGGAGACTGAAGCCATTTCTAGAATTATCTGGCAGGATACTAAGATCAAGTCCACTGTTTAACAAAATCTCACCACCTCCACTCTGTCATTAGAACATAGCTGATGGATTAAAATCTGGCGCTCCCAATGCCTTTATTCGGGTACTTGTGTGATAGACTGTAATTTTCTTTCAACACATTAAAGATGGTATTCCTTATACTTTAAACATGATTTCAATCATTTGAGATGTCAAATGACAGACTGTTGACTCTTTGAAGGTAAAGTGCAACTTTTTTCTCCACCTATTTTTAAGGCTTTCTTTTTGTCATTGTTTCAGCAATGATGTATTTACATATGGCTTTCTTAGTATTTATTTTTCTTATGGTTCTAAATTTTTTTAATCTATGGCTGGATTTCTTTCATTGGTTCTGGAAAATTCTCAGCTGTTATCTTATCAAATATTGCTTCTTTCTCATTCTGTTCCTCCATCTAACATGTGACTTTACTAATACTATGCTACACTCTTTTAGTATCTCATATTATTTATATAAGTTTTAGGATTTTCATTGTATTATTTTCCCTCTGTGCTTTAGAGTATCTTTTTTTACCTTTCTTCCAGTTTACTAACTCACTCTTCAGTCATGTCTAATTTGATATTAAGTTTACCTATTAACTCCTTAGCTAATGTTATTAATTTTTCAATTCTTGAACAGCAAATTTATTTATTCTTGTTCTTTGCTGAAATTTCCATTTTATTGTTTATATTCTTATTCATTTTTAGTAATTTTAACATTTGTATCTGATAATTCTAATATCAATTATAGATCTATTTACATTATGTTTTTATCTTGTCATCTCTTGGCTTGCCAAGTAATGTTTTAATTGAATATGTGTTATTGACAGCATTTTATTGAATGATATAATGAGTTAAATTGTGTCAAAAAAAAATGTAGAGATGGAAAAGGGTGTTACTGTCATCCAGAAGAATTTACGTTACCTTTGGGCAAAAAGTTAGAGTAGGAGTAATTCATCTTAATCCAATCAGGTTCTTACCTTATTGTAACCTGAATTTCAGTCTTTGAAACAAAGATCTTATTTTTAGCTCTCCATTATTCCAAGGATGTAGACCTTCAGAATTTTTAACTTAATCTTGATGTGCTTACAAGGGCCTTGAATGCTGTTTTCTCCCTAGCAATATGAGTCTGAGAAATCTGCTAAGCGTTGTAGCTTCTTAGTCACTGAGTTCGTATAAATAGATGATTTGCTGGGGAAAATTAGTGTAGAATATAAAACTCACTCTTCTGTATTTCTCTTCACTCTACAGCCTTGGAGCATCAAAACCTTATACTTATCATTCCTAAATTCCAATACATGCCCCCACCCATGAGACAGGAAAGCTCTAATCAGCTTCTACCACTTCCCACTAAGCTTTCTAGGTTTGTACACCATGCAGCTTATAATTCAACAAATGAGAAGAATAATGGCATCAAATTCTGGATCTCCTCAGTAAGTTGTCTTCTCGCTGAGCTCTCAGTCATACAAGGCCTGACTGCTTAGATAGCTCTCTGATGCCTTCAAATTTATTTTGTTTTGTATCTTATCTAGATTTTCTAGTTGTTCTCTGATTAAGAATTGTTTGGCCATAAGTTAGCTCATCATAGCCAGAAGCAGAAGTCCGAGACAGTGAAAAATAGTTGTATCTGGATATACTTTAAAGGTACACATTGAAGGATATATGCTGTTAGACATTCTTTCATACAAGTGAGGTGTGAGAGATGAATTAAGAGTCAGACTAAGGCCTTTGGCTTGAGCTACTAGAAAGACTGAATGTAATTTATGGATATAGAAAGAGCTCATGAGAAGAGCCTTGGCAGAGGAATATCAGGAGTAAATTTTGAGTTGACTGTTAAAAAAATAAACATGAGGTATCCAGTAGGCGTTTTTAAAATATGAGTTTAGAGTTCAGAGAAAAGATACAGTCCGGGTATATAAATTTGGAAATCATGAGTATATGGATGGTATTTACAACCAAGAGAGAAGATGAGGTCATCAAATGTATGTGTGTAAATAGAAAGGAGAAAAGATCTAAAATTTAAGTCTGGAGGATCACGAACATAAATATAGATGTCAGGAAGATGAGGAGAAGCAATCAAAGGAGAAGGAGTGCAAAGAGAGGTAAATGAAAACCCAAGAGTGAATAAAATGCTCTGGAATCCAAACACAGGAGCTATTTTGAGCTCCTGTGTTTCAATAAACAGTATGTCAAGAGTCTCTGAAGATCAAATGAGATGACTGGAAGTGACCATTGGTTTAATAACATACGGCCATTAGTAACATTAATGAAAAGCATTCCGATGGAGGAGTAGGAGGAAAGTCTGATTGCAGTGGGTACAAGATAAAGTGCAAAGAGAGTTTCTTTTCTTATCCCAAGATAATTATGTCAAAGAATTAATTGTTGCTATCTACTAATTAAAATTGCCAGAGAAAACATCTCATCTAAAATTTATTTCATAGTAGAAATTGACATGATTTATGTATTCTCAGGTTGCTGATTCCATTTGCATTCTTCCTTAAATGTTATCTTCAGGATCTGTTCACAGTTGAAAACCATTCTTGCCCTAAATATAGTTCATAATCACATGTAAAATGTAAAGATTTTGTGTGCACTCAATGCTCTGCAAACTGTTATCTGGAGCCTTAGCTAATTTTATACAGTGTTGATGATATAAATAACTTATAGAACATGTATGACAACAAATGCTTGCCCCCAAGGGACTTTTGTAGTTGCTTCTGCTCTCTCAAGTCTGGAAATGCAACAATTTCATGGACTATTCTAGCCATATTTCAAAGATATCCCTGTCATGAGAATAACACATACACATACACACACACACACACACACACACACACACACACACACACACACTTCTAGTGGTCATTTTTCAGTGAACAATATTCACCATGTTTCAATTTTCAGTCCATGCAAAAAAAGAGTTCTGGTGAAGCCTGGAAAGAGAAGGGTATGCTTGAACCCAGCAATTCTGACAAATGTATCCTATTTTTCTCTTCCTCCTGTAGATAAAATTATTTTCTTGATAATTTACATTAAGGTGGCAAACTTGCTGATTTGTTTTCATATTCTTCTGTCTTTGGCTATCTCTCTTGAAACGTCAGCACTCAACCATTAACGTAAATTCACAGAACATCATTAACGTAAATTCACAGAACATCACCAACATTAATCCCCCTTCTGAACATCTCACTCAGTATTTTGAATCTGTTGTGAGTTCAGGTTGTTCTGGAGATCAGAACAGAAAACAGTTTTCACGCCATCTCTAGGCTAAAACATGCCATCTTACGTGATTCCTCTACCATTGCCATCTATGATGTGGTGGATTATTCAGGATATGCTAACTGCTGAAATTACCCTCCTCAAAATTGTGTTATCAAAGCATTTTCTTGTTTATGTTAAAAGATAAACTTGTGAATATTAAAATTTTCCCACATTTTTATTTGTGTATTATGGCTGCACATATGATGGGATTTGTTGTTGAATGTTCTTACATGCATATAACATAACAAAATAATTTGGCCACTATCATTTCCCAGCACAATTTTAGTTGAGTATTCAGTGATTCATGAATTGGGAAGCACTAGACTGCAAGTGGTTCAGCACTTCACTGGGGGTAATACCCAAGAATCAAAACTTTTAGGAGGTATTCACAAAAAGAAGAACAAGGGGCTGGTGTGGTGGCTCAGTGGTTACAGTGTTTGTCTGGTACATACGCAAGGATGCAGTTTGGAATCCCAGCACCACATACTCAGCAATGTGTCAGAGCAATGAAAACCAGATGAAAAACTAAATAAAATTGGTTCTCTCTTTCGCTCTCACTGTCCCTTTCTCTCTTTAAAAGAAGAACAAGGAAATATATTAGATTGCTTAAAACAGAAATTCCTGGTAATAAGTTACTTGGGAGTTTCTGCTTGGTTAAACTTAAGTTTCATCTTACTGTTTATGTTGAATTAGGTCTTCATTTGCTTAATTAGGAACCCAAGGCCCAGAGATTTCAGTCTAATAGCCTTGCAACTGATTATTTTAACACTTAGATAAATTCCAACATGGACATTCCTGCTCAAATGCTTTTCCTGGACAGCTCTCCTCCGAACACCACCTCAGGAACCCAGGATGCTTTCATCTTGTGGCATCTAGAATCTTCTGACATCTTTAGCCAGCAGATAAGTGGAAAAGAAAACAAAGACTTGAACAAAAGGGTTTTTCTAGTTTTTCTATTTTTTAGAGAGAGAGAGAGAAAAGAAAATCAATTTTATTGAGTTTTTCATCTGGTTTATTTTTCTGACAGTTGTGTATATGGTGCTGGGGTTCAAACCCTTGTGCATGCCAGGAAAGTGCTGTACTGCTGAGCCACCTCCACAGCCCCTGAACAAAGGTTTTTGTAGCCAATCCTGGAAATGAAACACATCATTTCCAAAACATCATTAACCAGAAGTTGATCACATGATTTTAATCTAATTTCAAGGGAGACAGGCAAAGGTAGTATTCTTATGTACTCAGGAAGAAGAGATATAATTTCAGGACCTCTACCCTATCTGTGCTGTAGACTTCCTTCTGGTCACCAGATTTTCAGCTCGCTTTGAGGCAATTCAAAG
This sequence comes from Aplodontia rufa, assembly GCA_004027875.1. Taxonomy (NCBI): domain Eukaryota; kingdom Metazoa; phylum Chordata; class Mammalia; order Rodentia; family Aplodontiidae; genus Aplodontia; species Aplodontia rufa. Next base: position 5,798 of record PVKS010024740.1, on the reverse strand, counting down.
TCATACCAAATCACTATCAGAGTTCAGGATCTATAGATGATGCGTATTTCGTCCATCAAAGCTTGATTGGCTTCTTGTATTCTGATAATATTCAACGTATACCACACAACCAGGATGCAATAGTGAAACAGAGGCAAGACAGAAGCAGTAAACTCTTCCCTTTATAAAGAGAACAAGTGGGAAAAGTCTAGAAGTCAATGGACTGCAGACATTCTTAAGTCCTTGCAAATAGAAAATGTGAAGAACCCCTGGCATGGTGGTAACAAAAAAAGTTATTTGGTAAGATTTGTTGAGACTGCCCAGAAAGAAAGACCTTGTCCATTGTTCTCTGCAATCTGGCTCCATCCTCTGAATCTCCACCTTATCCATGTGTGAAGTGAGAGAGGAAAATCCACCTTTTGGGTTCCTTAAAAATCAGCCTCGTACTTATGGAAGTTCACTCTTCCAAAGTTGTTTGATATATGAAAGAATCAAAACTCTCTTCTGTTGTCTGTTTGCTTAATTTATTGTTTATTTGGAAATAAAATTTCCTCAAAAACTGAATGGAATTCTGATCACTTTGCTTCCTGGTAGTTGTATGTGCCTGAAACCACATTCAAAGACCTTTGTCAAACATAACCTTCAAACGTTTCTCTGCTTCCTTGCCACCAAAGTAACCTCTTTGATTTAATAATAGTTACCTTAAGATTCAAGTTTCTGAATGAGAATACCCTATACGGAGACTGATTTGTGTGTGTGTGTGTGTGCGCAGGCATGTGTGTGTGGACAGAGAGAGAGAGAGAAGAGGGAGACAGATATCACTTTGCTTGCCTGAAAAGAAAGATTTACTGGTTTATTTGATTTTTTCTTAAAGTTCTTTGCTTGCTTGCTTCCTTCTCTCCATTTCTTTTTCCCCCTTTCCTTTTAGTTCCAATTTTCACTATTTGCGTTCTAGAAGGTCAATTTTTCCACCACTGAAAAATCTGAAATTTTAGTTCTTTGCATTCCTTTATATTTATTCTTGCAAAGTAACCTATTGTTTCCCAAGCTTCTTCTTGACAAATGCAACCAATAAAACCCACACATCACTAAAGTTGTTTGCCATTTCTTCTCCTGAAGTTTAATTTCAATTGGCACATGTTCTACCTTCCAAGCATTCACATGAAAAAGTTTTACCAAATGCTTTGCCAATGCATAACAGGATAATCATTTTTCTAGTGGCCAGTTTGTTTCCTTACTGATCATTAGCCAATTACTAAGCCAGTTCCACATACCACAAATATTTGGTTATGAAAGAACCCCACCTACCTCAGCATACATATATGAATAGGCTAACTTGTATAGCAATAACCGAAATCTTATGGGCTTCAAAATGCTCTGAATTCAATTCCAATGCAAATACCTGATTTTGTATTTCTTTTAAGTGGTTCCTTTGCAAATTATGATTTAGTGACTCATGTACTTCTGTCTCATAGCTTTGCTATTTTACAAAAACAAGGTAATTCTAGAATAATCTAGTCAGCAGATGAAGGAGGTGAAAACAGATTAGGATTTTATGACTGTGCCAAACTGACATAAATAAAACCTGTGCGCATTTCTCCTTCCAGACTCCAATAACATAGTCCCGATGTAGCACCAAAGAAAGCTGGGAAATAATGTCTTCCCATGTGATCAGGAAGAGGTAACAGGATTACTGAGTACTGAGTGAGCTTTAGAGTGTAATGCATCTAGAAACACAGATTATCCAATGTTGGCAAGTTAAGATCATCCACTTCTAAAATCTGCAGTAAAGACAAATGGAAAACACAACTGGAGCCTTGATACTCTTCTTTGTTAATATATTAGTTAAAGTTCATTGATAATCTACTATTTTCCAGGTTTTTTTCTGATTGTTTTATAATCATGAAGTCATCGGTTGTTAAAATAATCCAGTCAGTTGGTTCCTATTGTACTAATTGTATAATTAGTATAGATGAGGAAATTGATGCACAAATGGAAAAAGAAACTTGCCTAAGGTCTCACAAATGGAAGTCAGACACATAATTTGATCCCCTAGAAGTCTGGTTCTAGAATAGAGATTCACACATTACACTCCTCAGCCCCTTTCAATTTTTTCATGAATTTTTTCAGTGACTTCTTTAACATTCTCTTTTCTAATGACATATTTTCCTCTCCCCTTCCCTTCACAGAGCTATTGTGAGTTTTGTCTGTCCACTTGTCCCCAACTCATTAGTGGACTTCACTTCATACATTCCTGTACACTCTGTAATTGTGTTAGTGGAAATTTTGGTGTCCACACCACTCTAGCATGTGCTTACGTCTGTCACCAAGAAGATAACCTGCAAAAAGAGGTAAAAGCTGGAAACCATCTTGGGCTGTAGAGAATCCTAGGTCCTGATCTCCAGAACACATTCAGGTGGAAGGGGAAGAGGTTCTTTAAAGGCACATCCTCACATAATGGGGACAGCACAGCAGAGCCATATGAGGCCCAGAGATGCCTTTCTGGAAGGCAGGGATTTTCTCTTTCGGCCATAACGCGGGGGGAAAGCAGTATGGAGATTCCTCAAATAGGAATGGAACCACCATCTGATCTAGTTACCCCACTCCTCAGTATATATCCAAAGGACCTAAAATCAGCATACCTCAGTGATGCAGCCTCATCAATATTCACAGCAGCACAATGTATAATAGCTAAGCTATAGAACCATCCAAGGTGCCCTTCAACATAAAAATGGATAAAGAAAATGTGGTGTATACACACAATAGTGTTTTACTCAGCCAAAAGGAAGAATGATTTCATGGCATTTGCTGACAAACAGATGGAACTAGAGGCTATTGTGCTAAGTGAAATAAGCCTGTTTCAAACATTCAAAGATTGCATGTCTTCTCTGATATGTGGAAGCTAATCCAAAATAAGGAAAAGATCCATGGAAGAGACGAACAGGAAGGAAATGGAGGTAGGAGGAATGGAATAGGGAAAGCTGATGCAATGAAACAGATCTCATTTTCCTATGTTCATATCTGAATATACCATAGTGAATCTCACCATCATGTACATCAACAAGACACTACATTTAAAAAGAACTATTAGGGCTGGTGTGGTGCCTCAGCGGTTATGGCACTTGCCTGGCATGCACAAGAATGCAGGTTTGAACCCCAGGTCCATGTACACAACGAAGTGTCGGAGCAACAAAAACCACATGAAAAACTAAATAAAGTTGATTTTCTCTCTCTCTAAAATTAATTAATTAAACTATTAGTAAAAAACAGAAAAATAAGTAGAGTAGTGGGAAAAGAATAGGAGTGGGAGGAAAGGAGGGCATACTTGGGACTAAATTAGAACAAGTTATACTCCATACTTTTATAATCATGTCATTGTATATTCTATTGTCATGTATGTCTAAAAACAATCAATAAAAATGAAAAAAATTCACCCACCAGCCTCCTGCAGCAGACAGGAATTACCAATAAAGTTTAATGAAGTTCCACAGGCATAAAGAAAATTATAACCTATGATAATCTAGAATAGCATAAAGACTATCAGAAATTACAATCATGTGTTAAATATAAAACACATTTTTCTCATTCTGAATCTTTGAAAATATAATTGACTATTTAGAGATATACCTGAAAACACAAATCTATAACATGCAGGGTGATTTATATTAATATAGGACAAAGTAATTCTGAAACAAAAACTATCAGACACATAAAGAAACATTCATAATAATAAAGGCACTACTTCATCCAGAGGATATAACAATCAAACAATCAAAATATATGAAACGAAATTGATGGAACTCAAAGAAGAAACAAACAAATCTACAACTGTAGAACTGAAATAGGAAATAAATATTCACCATCACAATAGCAAATTTCGACACTCCTCTATCAGTAACTGAGAGGCAAACAGATGGAAAGGCAGCAAGGATATGAAACATTTGAGTAACTACTTCAACCTGTGTCCTAACTGACATTATGAAACACTCCCCATGTAGCAGGAAAATGCACATTTTTTCCCATGAACATGAAACATTTACCAAAATGGATCATATGTTAGGTCATAAAGCAAGTCTCAAAAAGAATGAAGCAATTGAAATCATACAAAGAAGATTCTGTAATACCATTTCATATTCCCGCGGCAATTTACGAGTGTTCCCATAGCTAATTTTCATGTTTAAACTAACATTAATAGAAAGATATCTTCAAAGTCTCCCCAAATACATGAAACTTAAATAATACATTTCTAACACAGAGATCAAGAAAAAAGTCATAAGGGAAACTAGACAACACTTTGAAAATGTAAACACAACACATCATAATCATGGGATGCAGCTAAGGCAAAATTTAGAAAGAATTTTTTACATTGAGTGTCTATATTAGAAAATATGTTTTAATCAATGATCTAAGATTTTTGTGTTGAAAAATTAGAAAAAGAAGGCAAATTAAACCCAAATAAATTAATGGAACAGAAGCCACAAATAGACTAATGCATTTTTTGACCAATTGATTTTTGATGAAGGTACCAAGGTAATTCAATCCCAGAAGGATAGTCTTTTTATCAGATGGAGTTTGAACTGTTAGACATCGTTACAAAAAGAATAAACTTGATCCTTAGCTCCACCATATATAAACTTAATCTGAAATGAATCATAGACCTATATTTGAGAGTTATAACAGCAAAACTTCTAGAAGAAAATGTAGATGAAAATCTTGTATCCAGAATATTTAAGGACAGTTTCAAATCGGGAAAAAAACCCAATTTTTAAAATTAAACAATTTGAACAGACATATCACCAACAAAGAGTGACAAAGCATGTACATGAAAGAGTGTTCAACTTCATCAGTCACTAGGGAAATGAAAATGAGGATCACAGATTTACCACCACATAGTCACTAGAATATCTAAAATTAAAAAGATTGAATATTGAGTGCTGGCTCAAGTGTGGAGCTATGGGAAGTCTCATAAATTGCCCCTGGGAATATCAAATGGTATTACTACTTTGAAAAATAGTTTGGCATTTTCTTATAAGGTAAAACGTATGCTTATCATAAGACTTCAAAATACAGAAATAAAAACATATGTCCACATGTCCATATAATAACTTGTATTCAGATGATTATAGCAATTTTATTCATAATAGCTCAAAACTGGAAATAATACAAATATCTACTATGTGGTCAGTGAGTAATAACTGTACACTATTCAGCTTTAAAAAAGAATAAAATATTCATATGGAACAACATAGAGGAAGCACCAAGATAAGCACGTTAGTCAACTTTCCATAACTGTAACAAATTATCTGAGATGTTCAATTTATGAAAAGAAAAAGGGTATTTTAGATCATAGTTTTGGAGTTTTCAGGTCCACAACTGGTTAGCTCTGTTGCTTTGGCTTGCTATGAGGCAGTGCATTGTGGTGGGAGCCAGGGATAGAGCAAAACCTCTCACCTCATCATGTAGGTAAGTAAATGAAAATGAGGATGTGTAATGCTTTACAATCTAATACTTTTTTTAGAGTTGGAAGGGGAAGGGAGGGATAAGGGAGGGTAATTGGGGGGGCACTCCTGGGGATAATTGCAATATCCAGAATATATGCATATTTTATACACATTGTATATTTTTTTGTTAAAATCTTGTAAGGTTGCTCAAAATAAAAAATTAAAAAAAAACATAAAATGTTATTTGTTTTGTTATAGCAATTAAACTTAATTAAAACAGCATTTAATGCAAAAAAAAAAAGAAAAAAAAAAAAGAAAATGAGGATGGGGCTGGAATCCCGTACTCCCTTCAAGAGTGTGCCCCCAATGATCTAAGGG
>PVKS010024739.1:0-30709 GCA_004027875.1 Aplodontia rufa | reverse complement strand
TGCGCTGCCCCACCTCCCCTGCCTCTCAACCACAGTCCCCTCTCCCTCAGCCTGGGCTTGGTAGTGCCCATGCCATGTGGATATCCCAGAGTGGCTCCCTTCCTCTACTTGTGTTTCAGATAATTTTCCAAAAACCCTTTCTGTAAAAACATTTTATGAATGTTCTGCCTTCTGCCAGTATTCAACTTGACATTCTATGTGAGCACCATCTTCCTCGCCTAGCTCTTTTCAGTTTATTTCCTCTTTTATAGATTTTTTTTGGGATAGTTATCATTTTCTTTTTACTATCTTAACTAGTCACGCTAAAAGTGTCCCCTAATCTGTGGTGCTTTGGGGGAAGAATTCACCTTTCACTTTTGGGTCCCAGGTCCATTTTTACCCCAAGACAACAAGATCATTGTGCACTGAGATGTCTAGCTGAGAACGCCCAGTAGCGAGTGCTCCTTGTTACTTTAGAGATATAGTTATCTAGATTTCCAGAGTAGATTCATACCAACTCATTCAAAACTTCCTAAAGATCTTCACACAGCTTGGAATTGGCTTTAGAGTAATCATAGGGGTGGAAATATAGATGAACTGAGATTGGTCAATGTGTTAGTAATTGATGTAGAAGTCATCAGTTGTGTGTTAGTTTTTCGTCACTATAACAGGAATACCTTACAAGAACAACTTTGTGGAGGAAAATTTTATTTTGGCTCATGGTTCAGTCCATGATTCCAAGGATACAGAGAGCGAAGGAGCCTCAGGGAAGATGAACCCTTTCATGGCACAACCCCGGTGACCTACCTCCTTCAGCTAGCCCCTACCTCCCTACAGTTGCTGCCCAGTAATCCTACCAAATGAGGATGGACTGACTAGGTGACAGCTCTTGTAAATCTAATTGTTTTCCCTCTGAATATTGTTGCGTTAGCCTGGGAACTTTTGGTGGACACCTCACATCCAAACGATTACATAGTGTGTTCACAGGAATTGATTGTGTTCTTTTTACTGGTAGATATGTCTGAAATGATTCACAACAGTAGTTGAATGACTTGATAATTGCAGGTGGTATCCTTTCTTTTGTACAATTATCAATACACTCAATGAACATTAAGCTTTTATGTGTCTTGTACTATATGGATGGATAGAAAAGAATGAAAACAAAAAGCAATTCTTACTTTTTGGAAGTCTAGTGTTCAGCGATAGAGGTAGCAGGGCGACAGTGGAGATCCAGAGGCATGGCCTCAAGATTGTGTGTGAGAGTTAGGACCTACATGATGCCTCTCTACTTTGAAGGCTTTCTGTACTAACCGTCCCTTTGGGAGTCACTCCATTGTTCCTTCTGCAGAGACTTAGCTGCTCTATTCACAGTGGTGAGCTAGAGCTGCAAGGGATGGAGTAGATAGAATTAGAAAATGCAAGATTCACTTCCCTAAGCATTCTAGTCTGTTTAGAGAAGAGGTTAGGCATGTACGACTTGTAGAGCACCTGGTGTTCCAGACCTGGCAAGTTCTAGTTCATGCAAACCATGAATCGATGATCCATCCCTGAAGGGGTAGATAGTATCAGTTTGTTTGCAATTTATAGATGCTGCAAGAAGCAAAGCTCAGAGAGTTGAATGAAATCAACTCCCAGGGTCACACAGTTTGCTTTATTCATTTATAGCCTGCCTTGTTCCAAAAGGGATTTTAGGCAGTTGAGCCACACAGTTAGAAAGCTCCTTGTGGTCTTTTTGCTGTCCCAAGAAAAACATAGCTGTATTTTTTTTTCTCTTGAAGCTTAAATGATGCATATTATTCCAGTCAATGTTAGTGGATGGATGGCTCCAAGTTTAAATTGCACAAAAGTGCTTATGTATCCCTCTGTTGGAGTGTGTGGGAGTCAGAAAGGAAATCCCTATGTTTGATTTAAAAAAGTCATGAGGTTTATGTAGTCGCTTGAGCCACACATGCCAGTACCTGGCGGTGTGCACAAGAAATGTCTTATTAGTCTCTGTGCAGCTGGAGAGGCGTTTGTCGTCATTATTACTCTTAATTACTGAAAGCAGGCTCCAAATTGTGGGTGAGCAAATCTCTAAAGTGTTTGAATTAATAGGTTACGGGGAAAATTTATAATCCTTCATAAATGAGACTGATTCTGTATGTGTTCATAATAAAGAAACCGTACACATCAGAAACTTGCACATGATCTGGATTGTAATCTTGAGTCTATTCTAGCATCTACCTCTTGTTCTAATCAGCTCTGCTTTATTCATATTTTGAAAATGGAATTTACTTATAGGCTATTCCTTTTTTAGGGTAATTTTCTTTCTGTAACTTCAGGGGTAAATAAAAGTTGACATATTCTCAGGAAGGCTCAAACACTGAATTTCTCTGGAATGTCATTTTTATTTAGGTGCAAATGGTGGGGGGGGATGACCACTAAGAGGATTAGTTGTCATTTTCAAAATTTTATGAATTAGGTCATACGTGCTTAATGTGCTAATATGTAAAAGTAAGCTGAACTTTTGATGAATTGATGTGGAAAGGTCCTCATGTGAGAATTGTTTCTCACGTGTAATCATTATATTTTGTGATTCCTAGTAGACTGAGTTTCTAGGACTGAGACACATCTGCCATCTCTAATTTTTTTTTGAAGTCTGCTGTACTTTTATCTGAATTCCATGTACCTTAAAGAAAACTGCTTTGCTTTATTATTCAGACAGATGCAAATTTTTTTCTGGTTCTCCCTTGTTTCTCATTCTTGGCAGCCATCCCTCTCATTACATGAGGTCAGTGTTTCTTGACCAGTTTATGTGTGTTACATTCCTTTGAGGATTTAATGAAAGGTAACAGTTGCACTTTCTGAAAAAAATACCGGTGCATGTTCACCATTTACATGTGATGGAAGGGCACATAGTAATTCCAAAGTCTAGGAATCCTTGCCATGGGGAAATAAACTAGGGTGATAGTAAAATAATTAAGTGAAAGTGTGTGATCCATTGACACATTTGGAGAGGAAGGGGGTAGTTAAGTTCTTCAAGTGTTTACAAGTGTGATTGTCTACTTACTACCTAAAATAGTTGTTCCAAATACATGTTTTAAGATGTGAAAGCCTAGATCTCAAAATCTTATAAATGAAAAAAATAGGTTAAAAGAAAAAAAATCCTAGAATCAAAAGGAGGAACAGGATACTGACCAGTGAATGAAGTTTCCAAAAATTTACATGGTCCATCTCTGATTTACTTCCAGTTTAGCCTATGTGTGAACTTCTCAAAAATCTCTCCTTTGGAGAAAGGGGAAGATGGTCTGGGAAATGTTGGATAAAGACTTGTAACCTCTCAAAAGTATAGGTTCCCTGATCATCCTTCTGTTCCATCCTAGGAAGAACAGAGGATGTGACATATTGGGGGATCCCTTGTCATAAGTACCCAGAGTTGGTGATCTCTGGTAATAAAAGCAATCAAAGAAACAACATCACATCTAAATCTAAACTGTAAAAGAGCTACTAAAAGAGAGGAAGTTCAGAAAAATGAACCCTGGGTGTAAAGGTGCGGGTTTCATTTCCTATCCTGATAACTTCTAATGTGAGTTTTTAGAAATGAACATCTTATTACACCTCAAGAAATAGGAAGAGGTTGATGAATTGGTTACCTGAGACTGAGTCTCCCTGCTGAGGGCTGGGGCTGGAGCCTTTGCTGGATCATTCATGTACAGCCCAGTCACAGGGTATGAACACAGGTATGAGCATGTTGGCAAAACCACAGAGACACAGGAATGACTGGGCTGTATCGAGGCCAGGCTGAATCCCCTGTCCTGCACCTACCTGCTGTGGGCTGAAGTATGTCTCCTCTGATTCGTAGGTTGAGCCCCTAATCCAATGTGCATTTGATGTTTGGGTTTCTGGAGTAGCTTCAGTGAGGTCTTCAGGGTGGGTTCCTAATCCAGTAGGGCTGAGTCCTTATTCAGTGAAGACCAAGAGATATGAGGGTCACATATGCACAGAGAAAAGGTCATGTGAGTTAAGAGAGATGTCATCTGCAAGGCCTCAGGAGAAACCAACCCTGCTGCCACCTTGATCTTGAATCCCCAGCCTATAGAACTGTGAGAGCATAGAGGTCTGTTGTGTAAGCCCCCATTCTGAGACATTCTGTTATAGAGGTCCCAGACCATTCTCTGAGGCTGTAGAACACTGGGCAGGTGAGTCTGTATGCACGAAACCAAACAGACATCTAAAATATGGGAAGAAATTCAAGGAGATGCCACTCAGAGTGGAGTGGTGTGAATACTGTTGACAAAGATGCCCATTTATAACATTAGTCTAATTGAAACCAACCAACCTAAAATAACCATTGTGAAGTTAATGTGAAACTTGTAGCAGGAGGGGAAAATGTAAACTGTGGATCAAGAGTCTGGTTTGGAAGGCATACTGATCTAAAGAAGAAAAGATAGGAACTCACTAAAATTTATCTCTGTAGAAGAACTAAATATTCAATGGGATTTCAAAAATAAAGTAATTAAACAGGATTTTTTTTAAAGACACTTGCTGAGCTAGGAAAACAGACTGATGCCCAAAACAACATTTCAAACACATGGACAAATGAAAAGTTGAAATGAATAGAATCAAAAGTTGAAAAGCAAATTACTGTCACTGATGAAACAGTCACATTCAAAGGAGAGTTGGAAGAAGACAAAGTTGTGGAAGTAGTAGAACCAGATATGTAGAACAGAAATAATTTTAATGACAAAAGAACTTGGTATTTTCTGGATCAGAGGGGCAACTTAATCTTTGCAGAATCCACTGAATGTCAGGAAACTTGAGTTCTGCATTCGAAGTCCTTCAGAACTATCCATTGCGGAAGGCATAATGTGATTGCTATTGGATTTTGAGCAAAAAAGAAAAATCCACTGGAGTATATCATTATATCAGGCTGCCACCTATTTCTCTATAGCAGTTTAGAAGACAGTTGAGCAATGTCAGTGGATCTTGAGTAAGTACTTTCGGCCACAAAGAAAAATCCCAACTGTTGAGACAAAAGTAATATAGACCACTTCTTCTGACTCCTGATACTTAGAATCTAGCAATTAACAGCATTACTAATAACAGAAGCAAAAAACTCCTGTGTCATCTGGAAATCTAAAAACTTTAATGATAGCTAGGATCAAAATAGAAATTTAAAAATTAAAGAATATCAAGAAAAAACATGAAAACAAGTATATCAAAACTTAGAGGGGCAACACTGATACTGAAATTTATAATCATGAACTTGTATATCACTAAGCTAGAGTGAATGAATTGAGCACCTATCCATCCACTTTCCAAATCAGAAGAAAATGAAAAATATAAAAGTAGAAATTAATGAGTTAGAAAAGAGGGGGGAAAGCCATTTATATTTTGGGGAGATCAGGGAGCATGACTTACACCCAAGGAGATAGGGCTGGGGAGAAGCTAGTCAAGGTAATGAACAGGTGATGGGAAGGCTCACCTGTGGAAGGTGAGATGAACCGTGGGTGCAGAGAGGGGACAGAATTGTGAAGAGCTGAGTGAAACAAGTGTTCAAGAAAATGAGAAAGCTTTTCCAAGAGCAGTTGTCCCTTCCCCTGAAGGTACCAGGCTTGGGTATTTTCACAGGTGAATTCTTTTGAACTTGGAAGAAGCAGTTAATTCCCTTAGTGTTCATACTGGTCCACAGCCCAGTGAAGGGCAACTTCACATTCCTTTTATGGTGTTGGCAGAGCACTAAGGCCAGAGCCTGTGGAGGACAAGGTCACAAACTACTATAGCTTATATTCAGAGATGTTCAATAATACATCAGCAAATAACAGCACCTTAATAGTGATCAATTGAAGTTGGATGCATCCCAACTTAAGCCAGAATGGTAGCTCGATGTTTGGACCTGTATTAATATAATATACCTTATTATTATGTAAAAGGAGAAAGCCTTTCAGCAGGTCCCTAGAAGCATTCAATAAAATTTATATTGTCCTTAAAATAATACTTTCATGTAGCAGAAACTGTGGCTACTTCCTAAAGATATTTTAAATTATATATTTAACCCTTAATTTCTTTTTAAGAGAGGGAAGTGGGATAGAGAAAGAGAATCAATTTGAGTTTTTCATGTGGCTTTCATTGCTCTGACACTTACTTGTGTGTGTGTGGTGCTGGGGTTCGAACCCCGCGTCCTTGCCCATGCCAGGCAAGCACCATGACTACTGAGCCACCACTCCAGCTCCTTGTTTTATGTTTAATTGTTGGAATCCTTAAAATATTGGGAACATGATTTGTTCACTATTGTCCTACAAGTACTACATACTAAAAAAAAAAGTTGCGAGGCTGGAGCGGTGGCTTGGTGATTATGGTGCTTGCCCAGCATGCGTGAGTACGCGAGTTCAAACCCCAGCACCACATACACAAGGAAGTCTTAGAGCAATGAAGCCCACATGAAAAACTAAATGTTCTCTTTCTCTCCCTCACTCTCACTGTCCCTCTCTCTTAAAAAAAAAAAAAAGTTGCTATGCAAAAACTGGAAAGGGAAGAGATTGTATATATAACCCTAGAGAACAGATTGAAGAATTATTATGTGAAAATGATTCATTAGGATGGAAGACTAAAAGTAATTACCAAAATTGATAGCTTCCTTATATGCAAGTCAGAAAATACAGGGGAAGATGGATTTTATTGAAAGTGTCTACGAAAAGATAAATTACCTGAGTGTGGGCCGAAATCGACGACGCAGAACACCTGTATGAAGGTAGTGCGAAGTCCATCGAGATAGTGGGAGGTGGAAACAAGCGCTTTTATTACTGCTGAGGAGAGGAGAGCGGGCATTCTTTCCAAGACAGTTGGGCAGTGTCGGGCAAAGCTTGTGATGTCCTTATGCTTGGATCCCACATGTTCTCACTCACTCGTGGAATCTGAAAACCTGATTTTAGAAAGGAGAGTGGTTAGCATTCGGGTGAGGGGAGATTGCTCAGTGTGAACAGTTACAGTTAGAGAAAGGTGTGAGTTCTGTCCTTGGCACAGTAGGGCGCCTGTAATAGTGTATCATATGATGTAGAGTACTTGGAAAGGATTTTGAATGTTTTCATCACAAAGGATGGTGCGTGTGTGAGGTGATGGACACACTCAATTCCCTTATTTGGTCATTGTGTGCTGTGTGCATGTATTGAAACATCACTCTGTTCCCAATAAATAAATTAGGTGTCAAAGAGGAAATAAAACTTAAAGTGTACTTAGGCTTCGAAGGCAGGCTCCCTGCTATCCAGTACGGGTAGTCTCTCAAGTTTTTGCAGAAATGAAAGTATCTTCATTGCTACTTTGTCTCTTAAAGCAAAAGTCAGAAACAGTCTTCAGTGGGGACAGGTGAGAGTAAAATTGTGACCTTGAGAAGAAACATTCAAGAGAGTGAGATAGGCAGGGTGGAGCAGTGGTTCAGCGGTTGTGATGCTTGCATGGCATACGCAAGGATGCAGATTCGAACCCCAGCACCATGTATATAATGAAGTGTCAGAGCAATGAAAACGAAAAACAAATGATTCTCTCTTTCTCTCTCTCATTGTCCCTCCCTCTTTAATAAAAAAAAAAAAAAAACTGAGATAGGCTTGTAAATGCCTTCCACAGTTGTGGCCAACATGCCCTGGCGTGACCCCCAGTGGTTCAGGCCATGGTGTCAAGGGGTGGGGTGTGTTACTTGACTCTAATCAGTAGAACATGGCAAAAAGATTTGTGTTTTGTCAGCCTGGAGAGAGATTCTCCCACTGGCCTTGAAGTAAACAGCAGTGTTAAGCCAACAGAGAGGGCAGAGAACCCCACGCAGCCTCCAGCTCATAGTCAGAAAGTAGTCTGACCCCTTAGTCCCCCAAGGACAAAGCAATGTTTTCGGCTGACAACTTGAATGAGCTTGGAGGGGAAGATCGATCCCCAGGGCAGTCTCCAGAATGCAGATGGGTGGATGCCTTGAGAGCTGAGGGCCTCATGAGCAGGGGGACCCAGCTAAGCTGTGCCTGGACTCCTGGCCCATGAAAATGCTGAGGTGATTGATAACTGCCTCAGTTACAGCTTGAACCAGAAAATACCATCTTGATAAATGTATCATTTTTAGCTACTGAGTTGGTGTTGATTTGTTATGCAGCAATAGAAAACTAATACACTGAAATTGAACAGTCTCCAAGATACTGGCATCAGTTATTACTTTGAATTAAATTAAAAAATCTCAGGCCATTGATTGATCCAACTTTCCACTCATACCCTCATTTATTACACTCTAGTCATGTTGGCCTGTTAGGTATTCCTGGGACATGCCAGTCTTATTTCTGCCTTGGAGGCTCTTTGCACTTCATTTATTCCCAGTGTTTAAATTCAGCATGTTGTATAGTAGGCATTCAGTTACTATTTGAATGGGTAATGAAATATTCAGATGTGCAACTGTATTGTGACCCTTTGTGTGTTCAAATACCTACACAGAATTACACGTACGTGTTGGCATACACATAGATAACTGTTGAAAAATTTTCTTAGCAATCCAAGAAACTATTGACAGTGGTTAGACGGTGGGAAGAAGGTTCTCAGTGTTTGCGGGAAGAAAGACTTAAGTAAATGGGCTTTCTGGCAATCTATATGCATCAAAATTGTTATTAGCAAGTTTATTAGGATGGCCCATTTGTAGTTTTCTTTGGCTAAAAAAAAAAAGAAGGTAACCACTGAGAATTTAAATTTATATCACAGAATAAACAAATGTTCTGTATCTCAGGATAAAAATATCTGTCAATTTGACTGGTCTGTTAGAACTGGAAATTGCTGAAGAGGCCAGGTTTCAGTCGCCGGAACTGGTGACAGTTTGTTCTTTTGACTCATTCCTCTCAGATGAACAGAGTCCTTGTTTGTCTGTCTTGTCCTTAGGTGACAAAAACTTGAACCAACAGTGAGAGAAGTATTGTGTGTGGTCTGTTATGTTTAGCACATTGTTTATTGTAAAGCATTTGTATCTTGAAGTTATTTTCAGAATGGTTACTTCACTTATATCCAAACTATTATCTGGTTTGTATATATGAAGCTAGATGAAAAAATGAAATACATGTGTCTTATGGTAGATTGAAGAGGGCCACAAATGCCCTCACGTTACCCACATGGATTTGTGGGAGTCTGTCACCTTCCCTTAAATGTGATGAACTCTGAATCTGCTTTGGTCATTAGACCATGGCAGATCTTAGCTATGGCTCGAAGAGACTGGAAGCTTCTACTCCATGCCTCTTGAAACATTTGTAGAATGTCCAGCTCTCCTGAGACTGCCCAGCCGTGAGAAATCTGGGTAGAGAGAGCAGAAGGAGATACCTGGTCAGCCTTCACTGTTGTGACCTCCCCGTCCACTCTTCAGACACAAGAAGACGCAGTGGGCATGAGGAAGAACACCTTGACATCACAGACCTCCAACAACCCAGCAAACCAACTCGCCTATTACTATGTCCTAACCCCCTCAGGCCATTTGGGTGACCTCCGCTGAGGCTGATCATTTCTGTTCCGCCATGTCCAAATTCATGAGCCAGAGAATTATCAGCTAAATTGGCAGTCTGACACCCCTTAGCTTTAGAGATACCTGTCATGCAGCAACGAAAAGAAGATATGTCTCAGTATTTCAGTGGAAAAACATTTTAGGTTTTTTTTTTTCCTGAATTCTCTTTCCCTGTTTACTTCTGGAGGAGTTCTTCTGGGGAGTGGGCGGGGGCAAAGGAATAGTTTGAGGCTATGTATTTGGAGATGAAAAGCCTCGTTATGGGCATCTTTTCATACAACAAAAATTCTGAAATTGAAAGCACAACACAGGATCTGACAGGTCATTAGTTTTCCTCTTGTATTGTTCTTGTGACATAGCCAACAGTTGCAGAGCTTTAGCCACTGGGCTAGGATTTCTACCTACTCTCCCCTTCTGCAGCCTTCCCAACATACATACTTCACTTATCAGCACAACTTTATGGCCTTTCTCTGAACCACACTCAGTAGAAATGTAGTACCTGTATAGTTTTTCTTGGTTTACATATTTTTGCATAATAGGATGTAGGAAAATAAAGCTAAAGTGCCTGTAGATGCTGTGGGACTTAGTAGACCTCAAGAGGATTAAACCTCCTGCTCCTGGACAAAAGTCTCCATGCTTGTGGAAGAATTCAAAGGCTAATATTCAGGAGGCCAAATAAGGAAGACTTCAATTATTATGAATATGTGTAATGAAATGGTCAGGTTGCAAAACTGTTTTGTGTACTTATTATTGGACTGGTTCCTTTTTATTTTGGAAAGAGAAACCAGAAAAAAAATACGTGAAGATTAAATTAGTCCCTCCCTAAAACAATTGGGGTCGCCCCTCCAGCATGTGAGCACTGTTGCCCTTGGTTGTCATCAGGGGAAAGAAGTGAGCTCAACTTCCAGGGAAGCACAGGCTGTTTATCAGAGGTCAAGGAAGGGTTACCCTGCATTGCTGAAAGGGTGACCGGTTGCTTGACAGGATGACTCTAGTGAGAAGAGAGAGCGCTAGGTTTAGACAGCTTGGTGAGAACATCTTTGGGGGATGTATATATATGTGTGTGTATATATATATATATATTTTTTTTTATTCCAGATTTCATGGGTCAGTTACTTCAAGTGCCACACGCATGTGTGAATGAACCCCTTTGGCAAGCTCTCAGCCTTAGTGGTGAAACTTTGGTGAACCCAAAGACACATTCTCCCAAACTAAGCTGCCCAAGGGGTGTGTAACTTCAACTATTCACACTTTTTTATTTGCTTTTTTTTTTTTTTTTAACTCTTCTTTTGCTTAATGTATACTTAATATTCTCTACCCCCATTGCTCCAATTTTAACCTCTGGGCCCAAATGAAAGGTTAATTAATGCCTCTTCTGTGTGATGGTATATTTAGCATTTGAGGCTGATTACTGTAGTCCATTGGATTTCCTTCCAGTTCCTTGAGGCTTATGACTTCATTTCCCACATTCCTGGTCACTCTTTTATTTTTTTAAAGAGAGGGACAGTGAGAGAGAGTCAGAAACAATTTTTATTTAGTTTTTCATGTGTCATGTGGCCCTCCTTGCTCCATGACTTTATTGTGTACGTGGTGCTGGGGTTCGAACTCACGTACTCGCACATGCTACATAAGCGCTGTAATCGCCAAGCCACCGCTTCAGCCCCCTGCTCACACTTTCTGTAGCTACTTTTTAAAAAAATTTTTATACTGACCCCTTGTTGTAGAACTGCTTAGGGTCCAGTGGCTAAGGAGCAGCTATGGTTAGCATCTTTCTCCTCTGAGATCTGCTTTATGTCTTAACCTGGCTAAAATTGTATCAACCTGCCAGTCATGACATGCAGTGGCCTGGTTCTGGGCTTTCTGTCTACATTGACTTTGTCCTAGAGGCCATCGATTCTCACATTTCCCATACTATTCCTGTGTAACTGCTTTCTAAAAAACATGTCCCCTCCCACCCCCATTGGATCTTGTATTGCTGGTCTCTTTGTTTGTAACCTGTTGAAAGCTTCTTGGATGCATTTCTGGCTTAGGAAATTATTCAGTGTCTCATGGTTTCATGTCATCTGCCTTGAAAACCAAGCCAATGCTGACAAACACTGAACTAATGTTCTTAGGCTTACTTATAGAAACTTCTCTAGGTTTAGGGTGGTGGTTCTCAGCCATGAGCAATTTGGACCCCACAGGGACATGTGACCAGGTACGGAGACATTTTTCTTACCTGGGCATGGGGCTATCCTTGGTATCTGGAGGTCAGGGATAGTGTTGTATATCTCACAGTGCACAAGAGAGTTACTATCAGGCCCAAAGGGTCAGTAGTTCTGAGATCGAGAAGCCCTCATCTAGATGTTTTCTATTGAACAGTGTCCTTTTGGGATATCTTTAATCTTGATAATCAGCTGATTATATCAGAATCTAAGTTAAAGATTGTACAGATGCAGACTGAGCATCCCCTGAAATCCTTCCAGCTGTTTCTATGATAATGGTCTTTTTTACTCTGATTGTACAGTGGCATTTTCCAGAAGCAATGTGCCATGTTGAATATAGAAGGAGGCAGGATAATCCAGCTTTCTTCCATGAGGTTATTCGGAAAGAGATCCACAAAATATAAAATGGTGCCTTCTTTTCACTAAGTTGTTTTTGCTTTGGAAAATAGTTTTCTTTCATAAAACTATTATGTTAATGTTTTATAAAATGGCAGCTTTATTTTTAAAATATATTCCGAAATTTCGACTTCAGGATTTTAAGTATAATAAATGTAATCCACACAAATTCTTTGGGATCCTCAGTAATTTTTAAGAGTGTGAAGAGGTCCTGAGACGAAAAAATGTTAAGATTATCTGATCTATGCTGTATTTCTTCATTACTGATGTGCAAGGATATGGCCATGCTTTTAAAGACCTTGCTGAAATCTCCATGTATAGAATTTCTTTGTGTTTCCCTACCTGGAGACCCTGTACTAAACTTGCACGTTCCTGGTGAACTTGCGCTGGTTTTGGGTTCTCCATTGTAGGTGGTCACTGTTCCTTTAGAAATCCATTTGGGGTCAAATTTAAGATCTCTGTATAGTCAGAAGGATTTTCCCAACATCAAATCCTTTCTTCACATGCGCTCACCACATTTTGTTACAATTAGGATTAAATGTTTAAAAGGTCTATGGCTCTTTGAACTGACTTTCCTTTTGGGGCCTTAAGTATTGGAAGCATACATTATCTTTATTCAGAATATTTTCAAGTCTGCTTTTCTGAATCATAAGCTTATGGTGTCTGAAATGGGGACATTGTTAATGCTGTTTCTTAGAATTAATATGTGAATTAATTTTCCATCTGCTTTCTTTTGTAATATTGATGATGGAACCTAGGACCTTGTACATGCTGGGCAAGTGCTGTCCTGCTGAGCTGCATCTCCAGCCCAACTTCAAAAATTTTTGGCCTTATATTTTCCATAGTTAAGTAATTCAAAATTTCGTTGGTATCTGTGTCTTGGTCTTAGTCATAAGGGCACAGGCTTTATAGGTGGTGCCATTGCCCTTTTATTCTGCCATGAGAGTGGAGGGAGGGTGAAGTCCTGCCCTAATGAGGCCTGTGAGGAAGGCAGCAACTGAAGGTGGGACCTGGGATAAGAGTGTGATGTCTGAGGCATCTCAATCCATCTGGACTGATGCAGCTCTCTGCAAACTGAAGCCCTAAAGTTATTCACCCAAGGCCACAGCATATTTTAACAGCAGTGCACATTGTCCTTCTTGACCTCATGGCCCTTTACTAACAATATATGTGATCGTGTACTAGTTATTTAATCTATTTGTTTCCTCATTTGTACCATTGAAGTGAGATTATCAATCTTGTAGGTTTTGCATATTTACATGCCTTTTTACAAAATTTTCTCTGGAAGATTGTAAGGCCCACAGAAAGTGTCACTAACCATCTGTCCACCCTATTTCCTACACAGTACAATCCTATTGATCTTGCTGCTGAACCCTGTGAGACGAAGTTTCCTTGCATCATGACCCTTCATCCCTAAATACTTGAGCATGGGTCTCCTAAAAACAAGGACAAATTCTGCACATTTAATGAGGACACAAAATTGGTATCAATTAGGACTCCAGATGCGGCCCAGAATCTAACACACTGACATTAAATAACTGGGAATTTTTTAGAAGCGAAACTATTAAGCCCTGATCCAGGCCTGTTCAATTCGAATCTGCATTTTTTTTTAAGTTAGTGAATTAAAAATTAAATATAATAGACTTTATTGTGATATATTTCTATCTTCACATAGCATAAATTTAGTCTTATTAATAACGACATACTTACCCTTTCCCTCCTCTTCTCCCTCCTCTCTAATCCCTGTCCTTTACTAGTCTTTCCATTCATCTGTTGACAGACAAGGCCGGTTCTATGACTTGTCTGTTGTGAATTGTGCTGCCATGAACATAAGTGTTAAGGCTTCATTGCAAAATGCTGACATTAGTTCTTTAAGATAAGAGCCAAGAAGTGGGGATAGCTGGCCCATACATTGTTTTTCTGCGTAGTCTTCAGGAACCTCCATATATTGGTGTCCAGTCCTTTGCTTTCTCTCCACATCCTCAGCAGCACTTACTATTATTCATATTCTTGATGGCTGCCACTTTAGCTAGAGCCAGATGAAATTTCATTTTAGTTTTGATTTACATTTCCCTAATTGCTGAGGATGTTGAACATTATTTCATATATTTGTTGGCCCTTTGCATTTCTTCTTTTTAGAAATGTCTGTATAGGGCTGGAGCAGTGGCTCAGTGGTTTTGGCGCTTGCCTGGCAAGCACAAGGACCCAGGTTCAAACCCCAGCACCACGTACACAACTAAGTGTTGGAGCAATGAAGGCCATGTGAAAAACAAAATAAAGTTGTTTCTCTCTTTCTCTGTCTCTCTCACTGTCCCTCTCTCTTAAAAAAAAAAAAAAAAAAGAAAAGAAATATCTGCATAGTTCATTTGCCTGTTTATTATTTATGGATTTATTTTATTGGTGCTGAGCTTTTTTTTCTATATTTGGGTTTTATTCTTCTGTTGAAAGTGTAGCTAGCAAAGATTTTCTCCCACTCCATGGGTTTTTTATTCACACTCTTAATGTCTCCTTTGCTGTGCAGAAACCTTTTAGCTTGATGACATCACATTTATTAATTGTTGGTTTTATTTCCGGAGGTCAGAATCTGCATTTTAGAAAGTACTCCCATGTGATTTTGTATGTACACAAATGTTTAAGAAGCTCTGCTTTAAATGGGGAATCCAAATTCATATCTCACCTGTTGTCAAATGCTACATTGCACAGAAAAACCCCCCATCTGTAATCTAATCTGGGACCATACATTGGGTTAATAATTATTAAGTCTTTTGTCTCCTTTAATTTCAGATAGTTTGAGTTTTTGCCTGTCAAGACATTGACACTTTTTTTTTCTTTCTTTTTTTTTTTTTTTTAAGAGACAGTAAAACAGAATCAACTTTTGTTTTTTTCATGTGGCTTTCCTTGCTCCCACACTTGACTGTGCATGGGGTGCTGGAGTCTGAACGTGCGTACTGGCGCATGCCAGGCAAGCGCCATAACCGCTGAGCCACTGCTCTAGCCCACATTGACACTTTTGAAGTGGACAAGGCAATGAACTGATCGTTAATTTGACTGCTTCATGATTAGATTCAGGCTGTGTATCTTAGGGAGGTACATAAACAATGCTGATCCTTTGTGCATCACACCGGAGGCACTTGATACTGTTCAGGTGTGGGTGAAGTTACTTTGATCTCTTGGTGAAGGTGGTTTTCTGGTGATTTATTGTAGCATAGCAAATCACTCCACTTTTAGTATTGTAAAGCAACCAGTTTTGTTGTGATTATACAGACAGAAATTCACACAGGACAAGGCGAGAGTGGCTTGTCTCTGCTTTGTGATACCTGAGGCCTCAGAATGGAAGTCTTGAATGGATGTGAACTGGAATTATATGAAGGCATCTGTACTGGCGTCTGGTTCTGGGCTGACTCGGAGACTCGGTTCCCCTAAGATGGTTGAGTATGGCACCTACACAGCCTCTTCATGTAGCATGGGCTTCCTTACAAAAATGGCTGCCTTGGTGTTCCAAGTGAGTGTTCCAGAAACAAGGGTAAAACGGTAGGCTGTTTTATGACCAGAAGTCCTCTAGTTCACCTCCTTACATGCTGTTTGTTGATTGAGGTGCTCATGAGCCTCAGTTGTGTGTGTGGATTGTGGGGATGGGTTGGGGTGATTTTCTCTTGATGGAAAGTATCAAACAATTTGTGGTCATGTTATAAAATTGCTACAGTTGGGGACTGCTAGATTTTTAAAACTGTAATTATACCCATTTTTCTCTTTGTAATTAGTAGTAATCCATCAGCAGATTTCCTGAGAAAATTTAAGAACTCTGTTCCTCAGCAACCTTTCCCCTTTGATTTGCGTATTCACTGTTGGCTCTTGTACGTTTATTAGCTGGAACTTAATTTATGTGAACATCTTAATGTGCTTATCTATCAGTAGATAGATAACAGACGGTGCTGGCTTCTTACACTGCTTCCCTTGGGTAAGCAGTGCACGACCCAATTTGACAGGAACTTAAGGTATTGATATGAGTGCCAGACAGTGGATTATTAGGATGTCAAGAACAATTCAGATGAAGAGCTTCTGCTCTCCTCTGTGGTTCTGTGGCTATCTCACTGTGACTATTCCACTTCCTTTCAGTTAAAGGAACGTGTCTAATAACGTACCAGTACACCCCTTATCATGTTTGGAAATATTGTATCAAAACTGGTCCTAGGGGCTTAGGTAAAACAATGTCAGTGAAGCAAAAATTTTCCTTTTGCTCTTCAAATACAGCTTCTATGACTAAGAAGCTGCAAGCACCAAACTGATGCATAAGACAAGAATCTATGCTGTAGCCTCCATTTCTTCTGAGGTGCAGAAAATAGGTAAAGATTATAGTCAACATATTTGAGACATTTTAAAACGAGTCTTGCTATTTACATGAAAGGAGAGGCTGGTCTCTGAGTCCCAGGTATGTAATTTTTCCCACAGAGTTAGGTCCACAGGAGCAAGGTGGGCTGTTAGGAATGTTTTAAAAATACATTAATGAATGTTTTTAAACTGACCCCTAATTAGAAACACTTCATGTGCATGATAAAGTCTAGCTGTATCCTAAAGTGTTCTGAAATCAAATCTTGCCCCAAAGCTTAGTCTTAACAGATGTGTGTGGCAGAGGCACAGCTCAGGTATATTTAAGGTTTGGATACTAGCAATTCTAGGAGCATGAGTTCCTTTTATAGTTAGACATAATGGATTAGCCATTTCTTCTTTGAGTCAAAATGTCAAAGACAAAAAAGACCCTGAATAGTCAACCAAGTTTTTAACACATGTTTGCATGGGGGATAGTGGGTAGTTTTTACCTTCTTTTTAAAGTTCTTTTTGTGTTTATGAACAACCTACAAGGAATGCAATATGTATCAGTTACCACCTTTGTGATGTGAAAAAATTGTAATATGGAAAAAGTTTTTTTTAATAAAAAGAAAAGTCATTCCCATAAATTTTAGAAATGGAGATTAAATACAAAGACCTGTGATACTCCTTCCCATTCTCACGTAAAGTTAGTGTTGACCACCTTCAGAACGTGGTTTTGCTTTAAGGCATTTTTTTAGTGCTAAGATGGCAAAAAAGAGTGTTATAGTCTCTCTTGAATATGTGGATCGTGCCAATGGGTTTATGTACTTAGAGGAGGTTTCAAATGACTGACAAATACCTATATGTGCCTTCAAGAAATTTTTCTTCACTGTGTTGAAAATCCATACATTTCCTTTTGGAAAATTAATAGGTCCATAGCTTTCTTTTTCTTTCTGGGAATAGTTATTATAATCTAGACCCAAATAACCAAAGTGTCATGGCTTGTATACTAAAAGGTAAATTTGAGTCCCTTGTACAGTTGCATGAAATGATGGGTCAGGCAATTCTGAATGTGTTTCCTTCTGTTGAGTGTAAAGTTTCCCAAGTGAGACTTGGAGAAGATCCTTTTTTATCAGAGCTCACACTAGCTTAGGGGATGGAGGGACCTCTCCTTGGGGACTTTGTGACTGCAAATGGTATACTGTATTCCATCTTGGTGCTGCTGTGAGAACCCAGTGGCTTCTAAGAGAGGCCTGAGGTCCAAAAAGATGGAGGAAACTAAAGAGCAACAAAGCTCAGGAGAGGTTGTGAGCCGTACTAGAGGAGGAAGGAGGAAAAGCAACGGAAAACCATGCATGGAATATGCCTGATGTTGACAGAGCATATTTCATTAACGTCCTAGGCCTTCACTGCCGAAATGTGAAGTTCTTGTTTGCATGTAAGCAAAGGACATGTTGAAGAAACACTCTAGCCAGGCATTTGCTTTTTACTTGGGGAAGGATATTTGTAGACACTTAGATTATGAGAGCCAAAAAGGTGCAGCTGTGTTGGGGAAAGTGTGTTCTTCTGACTTTGGAAACTGTATGTTGCATTTCCCAAATGTTGGCAGGTGCACATGGATAAAATTGCACCTGGAGTATTCTTAAAAGGTTTGCAAATCAGAAAACAACGTTTCATAATTGGGAATCTGTGTTCCTATCATGTGTGTCACTAGTGACATGGCTTTCGTTTAATCTCCAGAGGTTCCATTTGGTCACCTTGGGAAAAAATATTTAGCATATGAAAATTTGTTAATGGTGTTTGGCTTCCAGCATATTACCAAAGCTATTTATTACAGTTCCTTCTCTGGTCTTTGTTAAACACTGGCAGGCCACTGGTGTTGTACCTAATTAATGTCACTGAAATCGCCTATGTTTTGGAGTAGATAGTTCTGGGGGTTTGCGCCTCTATATAAAGTCTAGTAGATAAAGGTTGTTTGCAAAATCTCTAAGGTAGAAACCAAAGTCAGACATCCCTATTCCGTGAGTGCCACAGAAACCACTTTCCACTGCGGCTTGGGCATGGGTCTGAAAATGATTTCTAAACCTAAAAAATTAGAAAGGAAAACATGAACTCTACCAACTTCATATATTCCAAAATATGTGCTCTGCTCCTTTCTTCTCTGTTTTTTAAGTTGTAAGTCAGACCTGAAGTTGTTTTTTCAAAAGCTTATTCTAAGTCATGGGCCTGAGAGGAAATGACTATAGGAAGAGGAATGTCCCTTGTTCATCCTTCTCTTACTTCCTCGCTGTCCCTCTGCCATCCCCCGTGACAGCAAAAAGGGCCCATACTGTGTCAACAGGAATCCAAATAGGACTCTTAGCATGCCCCAGCTTCAGCCTCAGGGGAACTGGATTACACGGGAAAGCTCTTTGAGAAACTGCAGCAGATGAGCAAAACCTTCCCAGAAGACGAAGCACATTCTCCCCTGGTATGTGTTGGGGATTGGTTCTAGGATTTCCCAAGGACACCAAAATCCATGGATACTCTAGTCCCTTCTATGAAATGTCATTGTATTTGCATGTTCACGCATATATCCTCCTCTGTAGTTGATATCACTTCCCCTTTCCTTATGAGACCTGTTAAAATGTAAATTATATGTAAATAGCTATATTGTGTGGTTTAGGGAATAATGTCAAAATGTCCGTACATGTTCAAAACAAAGGTAATTTTTTTCCTGAGTATTTTATCTTCAAAACTGGTTGGACCCATGGATATGGCACACATGGATTTAGAGGGCTGACTGTACATGCATGAAGCATACTTTGTTGGGGAAGAAGGGACTGAACCAGAAAGATAAGAAACGGTTGGGGTTGGGGATTTAGCTCAGTGGCAGAGTGCTTGCCTAGCACGCGCAAGGCCCTGAGTTCGGTCCTCAGCCCTGGGAAAAAATTTTAAAAAAAGATAAGGAACAGTTGATGTTGAGGCTCAGGTCTGGTAGTAATAAGACCCACCTCTGCATGGACTTGTGGTATGAGTGACCAAATCTTTAAGGCCTGGGGTCTCACATTGCTCAACTATGAAATAGAAGGGTTGGCTTCAGTGATATCCAGGATACTTTCCAGCTCTGCAATTCTTTTAATGAACCAGAACCAACACGAATCTTTCTAGCCTGAAACCTCAACCCAACTAGTATTTCACTGTCAGTCCCTATTATCAGTTTTAGTGACATGTTCCAGAGTAGAACCATATTTAGTCATGGGATAGTGCTGACTCAAGGACAGATGGTTGGAAACAGATTGAGTGCTTGCTGTGATGTTGACATAGTACCTGAACTTTGAAGTGAGGTCATCAGTGGAAGTGCAGGTTTCCTTGGGAGCCAACTTAGTCACATAACCCCAAGGTGATGCATATTTATCTAGACACACTGTCGACTGAAGCTAAAACTGTGCAGCCATTTCGTAATTATGCCTTTTCAAAATAAGGTTGGACCTTTGATTTCTATCCCTTTGTCCATGTTCAAAGTTTGAGGTGAGTCGGCATTGATTTCCAGCCTGCCTGGTGGGTCTACCTCTGTCTGGTTATGGCGGACACAGTTCTGAGAGATTGAAGTCACCTAAGATGAATGGGCCTTGGTATGACTGGGTGGCATTGGAGTAGGGCCCAGTCACTGAGACGTGCACACTGGGGGGCAGGAAGTCTAGTTAAAATCTTTGGAAGTCAAGGACTTGGTATAATGTCAGCACACTGCAAGTACCCAAGAATCGCACCTGCCATTTTTGGAGATGCCAGGAGTCCACAAACATCTTGAACAATCTTTCTATCACAGTAAAGATGAGTGGGCTCTTCTGTAGAAATATTTTCCAAAAAACAATGACCTCATCCCCTTTAATTTCCTTTATCTACACTATTAATTCAGTTGAATCAAACTCTGTATATTTGAGTTGGGTGCCTTTGCAGAATTTGAGAGATCATCCTATTTCCTGTTATCTGAAAGTATTCCTGGCAGAAGTGATGGAGTTGTATCCACATGGGGTCCTTGGTGACAGGACATGAAGGATTTGCAGAGGGATGTATACATGTGGCTGAGTCCCATGGGCATAAACATCCATTGTGTTGTGTCTGAGAATTCTGGGACTGCAAGCAGCAGTGCCAGACTTCTGTTTGTGCTGGCACTCTGAAGAGACCTGAATAAGCAGGCGCTTCCTTACCTGACACACCTACGCGTGGAGTTTTGTTTTTCTCATATGGTTGTTTGGTTTGAATTTTTCTTATGTTGTAAATAGGTAGGTGTGTGAAGATTTTTACCCTGCAAAGAAGAAAAGAATTTGGAATAGACTTGGTGTCGTGTTTTTTGGTATTGCTTCCACCCTCAAAGAAAGGGAATGGGAGAGGTAGGATGCTAGGAAAGTCAGGGGAGATGTAAGGAATTCAGAGATCTGGGTGAGAAGAGGAATTTGCATCTGAGCAGTGGTTCTAGAACTAGGGAGGGCACACTTCTTGGCAGTGTAGGACACAGGAAGCTAAACGCTGACTCTAGAATCTGATTACCAGAAAACAGGTGAACATTTTAAAGGTAATAGTTTTACTGTTTCTTTCTCTTCTAGATGCAATAAGAGTATCATTTAAAAATCATTGCTGGAGAGAATCATAAAACAGTATTATAGCTTACAAAACAAAAACCAGACTTTAGAATTGATGATGATATAGTGGAAGACAAGGTGAGCACACCTGAAGCTGACACACTCCTGAAGCAACTGGAGGGGATCAGTGCAGCTTGGTGGGCTGGTGTCCATAGACATGTGTCACTTTTTCTAAACAGATGTGAGGCAGTACTAGCTGATGAGTTTTTTTCCCCCCTGTAAGAATTAAATTTTGTATGATTCATAAATTAATATTTTTTATAGCTTGGGATCAGGGGCTTGGGAATCAGTTGGGAATTCAGATGCCAACTCGGCAGTTTTAAACTTGGAGCCTTGGACTGATTGGCTTTTAAGCTTTTCTTATATGTAGAGAGTGGGGAATGGTTCTTAGCCTCAAAGTCAGTTGAGAATATTTGAGTGCTTCCAAGTAAATCTACTGCTAAATAGGTCTCTGTTAAATGCAAAAGAGGTAATTTAAACATGAAATTTTAGGGCTGAATATACAATTAAACAGACAAAATAATCATTTGGTTCTAGGTTACTTGGGGATCTAGAAAAGTCTTCCATTTGTTACTTTCCTTGAGCCCCCTGCTTGATATTCTTTTCCAGAGCACTTTAGAATAACTTGACTCACATCGTTGAATTTGGAGAATATTCAGGACCTTAAAAAGTGAGTGGCTGATCAGAATGAGGGTCTGAATTCCTTTTTTTATCATTTATTGTAAGTGATAATATCACTAATATGAGCAAGTACCATTTATTCTGGTTACTATTTGCCAAGGTCTGTATTGAATACTTTGTAAGCATTATCGTAATGTCTTGATCATAGCCTGAGATATAAGTACTATGCCCTCATTGTACACATGAGAAATCAATATACCATATTAAGAATTAGTCTTCAGTTTTCAAAGCCAGGATAGCGATGTCTGAAGTCAGCATCTGTGACTTGGTTACCTGTGTGAATCTGGAGGACAGTGTAGTTCTCAGATCCTGATAGCACATGGAGCATAATAAGGCGGTGGTTAGTAGTCAGTCTTTGAACTGTCATATGCCTAACCAGGTCATAGGATGACCCAACAAATTGATTATATATGCTCAGTGACAGTTTTTCTGACTTAATTTTTCTAGTGTTCTAATTTTGACTTTGACCAATCCAAGACAGCTGTGAAGCAACTGTCCAAATCAGTGTTTCTTTGCCTTGGATACACAGAAGAATGACCTGGGAGCTTTAAAATGTAAACCAAAGAAAACAAAATAAAACAACTCAAAGCCTAGTCCCCATTCCCAGATATTCTGGTGTAAACTAAACAGTGCCTGGAGTCTTCTGGAGACCAGCCAAGCTTGGACCCAGCCCTGGGATCTGGACTGAGGCACCGGGAAGGACTTCTATCAGTCTCCAGGGAATGTTAGAGTCACAGTCCTGCGTGCTGGGTTCAGTGGTAGTCTGGCTTTGCAGACTGGAGATAGCTCCACACCTCACTCCCCACGCACCGTTTCCCCAGTGAAGGAGGAGGAAGAGGTGAAGAGTAGCCGGCATTTGCTGTCCCCATCAGCATCATCTTCCGGAAAGATGTGCTAACTTTCCCAGTGTTTACTGATGCTTTGGATATCCTGGATCTGTTCTGGTTATATCCCAGATTCATCTACCATATTTGTCAAAATCAAGCATGGATAATTCCAGGAATGATTCCAGCTGTTGGTCACAGGTGCCATTTTCTTTCAGTGGCGCTCTTGCCCATTTCTGTCCTTCTCTGTTTGCATGTTTTCCATAGAACTGGCTTCCCTTCCCCCTGCTCCACAACTTCAACTTGAACAATGGCAGGATGGCCATGAATCCAGACATGGACAATCATATAGGCAGCAGAGAATGTTTAAGGCAGATAAGTAGTTCTCTATTTGCCAGAGTGCCTATTGGAAAACAGCATCTGTGGAAATATTGTGTGAGCAGGTTACTGTTTGGAGCAGTAATTTAGATTTTCACTAGCAAATATTTGTCCATAGTAATTTATATCATTTTTTAAATTCCATTTATACATAAGGGGGCAGTATGGTACTGTCAAGCAAATGCTCTGTGGAAACGACTTATTTTTATTGGTATATAATAGTTTTTAGGTGAGAACTTTAAGATTGTGCAATTAAAATGCCAACATTATTTTTAGTTTTTAAACATACTGGCCAAGTGTAAGTGGTACCTTCATGCATATCAGAGGTCATGTGCCTGTTTTTATTAAATGAATAAGTAATTATTTCCTTACAACAATAGGGTATTTGTGAAGTGCCTTTTATGTTTGTTTTGTCCTAAGCTAGCCGAATTGCTTCCTGCTTCCACATGAGGAATGTTAGACATTTTAGATGTGATATCTGTTGGGTTGATGTCTCTGATATATTTTATTTGTTTACCGAAGGTCTCCAGTGTTGTTGGAGGGATGCCCACAGGTCTTAGCTCTGGGCAGCCGTGCAAGGTCTATTATAAATCATCTCAATGTGCTAACCTTCCTTTATGGCACATATTACCCCAAAAGGGTAAATTGCTAAGTGAAGAAGCACATTTTAATTAATGTTGTTATTGCTGATATATGAACCACATTGTAGATAAATCACTGTGCTAATGTTCTAGGATTCGTCAATAGAAGGAGAAAGTATTAAGAGAAGTTGAAGGGGATTAAATGAATTGATAAAATCTATAAAACATTTTATCAAAAATGTAAATAGGAATCCCAAAAGGTAATTGCATAAGCGAAGGCTATTTTTAAATGTGTCAAAAAATTTTTGCAGTCAGATGTTTCTGTTTATGTAGTTTGAAAAAAATTGGCTCCAGCATTTTGGCATAAATGTAAACCTCTGAAAATTTAATGGGATACTTGTTTTTAGTATTTTATCCTGGTGCTTCCTGTAGCGATGGAAAGCTATGGTGTTCACGTCTGTATCTGGTAAAGATAATTATACTTGTTTAGTTTAAGGGAAAAATATAGACTATGATGATTTGCTATTTTTATTTAATGGTAATTTTTGAAATCTTCTGTTAAGAAAAAATTCAGTAAAGGGTTTCAGACCTATTTCCCAAATTTTGAAGGAATGGATTTTGATTCTAGTCTTTCATGAACGAATTCCAGATCAAATGTTGTTTGATGTGGTTTACTGTAGCAATATGCAGGTTTCTGTTCATGGTCAACAATTGATGTCCTTTATGCTTCGATGGCAGATTTTTCGGACCTCGCCTGACACAACATTTTCTGAGCCCATCTGTATGTCAGCTTCACCCCCAAATGCTCCTCCAAGACAGTCCAAGAGACAAGGCCAGAGGACGAAGAGACCTGTGGCTGTTTATAATCTCTGTCTTGAGCTGGAAGATGGTAAGACGTTAATTATATTTTTCTGCTTGACGGCATGTTGAGAGTATAGCATATCAGATATCCTTGGGGCAGGCCACAGCTTTCTGTCCTCTGTGTTTTCATTTCTTTTTCCCTTAAGATTATAATTTTTGAGATTAACAGGGAGGATGAGCTTTTTTGTTAGGGAGAAAAATGCAAGTTTCAGTTTTGTGTTTGTCTTTGTTATGCACGGGGTGTTTTTTTTTTGTTGTTGTTTTATTTTTAAAAGACAGCTTCAATTTCTTTTTTGGGAGACTCGTGTGACCTCCTGTGAGGTTACATAACCCTGAGACAAATGGGAGGGGAACTAAAATTAAAGCCGATATTTTGTGCAGGGAGCTGGTAAGAGTCTAACGTTAACTGCATCGAGATTAAAGGCACAGGCCACGGTGCACTGCGGGTTTTTGGCTGTGCCTCCTCACTTGCCCCAGTTGTTGGGCCGACTCATAAGGCAGATGATCCATCACATTCACACTTGGGAAATTGACTGAGGGGACGGGGCTGCACTGGGACCCTGAAAATGGTAGTTCTCAGAACCCATTGAAGTGTCCACGTTCCAAGTAATTGGTGGTATGTCACTGCATTGTCTCAGTAATGCCAGATCACCCAGTTTTTATAGGGAGCCTGAAAATACGAATTTTCAATTGTTCCACCCAGAACAAGACTGATCCATGTGGAGACCACCAGTTGTTGATGTTTCACCTGCATACTTAAAACTGACTCTTGTCATGGGGCTTCTCACACTTTGAGGCCGTTTCCGGAATGTGGAAGTAGTCCTACCCCATTAAAAAAAATCTTTTATTTATTATCTTTTTGAACTACTGAGGTTATATTGGTTTGGATGTATGGGATGATTTTCAAAGGGAAGAAGGGATAGGAATATGAATTTTAAGCAGCTACACATTCAAATAGCCAAATAGTTAATTTGCAAAGATCTATGCAAGGAGGTGATTTAGAATTATCAATAGGAAGATCCAGAGTATCCCCTGTAATAACACTGGGGGACTGATACAAATTGCAGCACACACGTAGGAGACCAGTATTAGTATTACAATCAGATAGTTACTTTCCTGAGGAAGCTTCAGCATGAATCATTAAAATCAACTTTTAATTTCAGAACTTCCTTTTAGACATTAGTTTCTACTTCTGATCCCAACTAATTTTTTTTTTTTTTGGTCTTTTTGTCACTTTTACTCTTTCTCAGCAGAGTTGCTAATAAGGAGTAAAACTGACTGGTTTGAATTGCAGCTTCTTATGCATCTCACCTGTTCTCTGGTAGAAGTGTTAATAGTGAAATAAGCAAATGTCAAAAGTGGGAGGGAAAAAGAAATCCAGAAGAAATGGAATCATACCTGAATTGGCCCATTTGGCCCTTCAGCAAACCTGAATTGACTATATTTCATGACGGAGATGACCAAAGACGTTTATTTTAACTCATGTCTACTTTTTTTTGGTTTTCTATGAAATGAAATCTTAATATCCAATCAAGTTGGGGGAGGTACTAGGTTTTTGATTGCTGGCATGTTAAGATAATTATTAATAACTAAAATCTGTATTAAGCACATCTTTTGTGGAAGAATCAAGATGGTATACAGTCTAAGCTTCTCTGTTGTTTAGGTGATAATTCTTTTTTATTTTCCCATTGTGGTGCTGGAGATCCAACCAAGGACCTTGTGTATGTTCGGCAAGTACTCTGCCACTGAGCTACACCTCTAGCCCTTATATAATTCTTTTCCCCCCATAACATTAGAGTTCATTTTGACATAAAAGCATGGAATATAATTTTCTTGAATTCATTTCCCAATACTTCCCTTTACTTTCTTTTTCTCCTTCTTTGCTTTTCCTCTATTGTTTTCAGTTTTTTTATTTATAGCTTTTCTACTTAGAAGTGATTTTTTTAATATTAGATGGATATAGAGTTACAATTGAGGGGGAAACATTATCAAACATTCAAGAACCAATGTATATATACTTAGTTATCCAGGGCTAATGCCATATCATGGATGCCCAGCTTGGGTTCCCCATGTTGCTGTTTCTCCCAGAAGAACCCCTGAGTTAAATGGATATTTCCTGGAGGTCAGAGATCTCCTTCTGAGATGATTCTCCCATACTCTCACCCCCCAGTCTCCCCACCCTGTCCCCCACCCTACGCCTCCAAGTATGCTAGGGAGTCATCTCCCTGTTGTGTTGAGAATCATACAATTTGAAGTTATTATTAGCTTAGCCGTCTAACATACTGCTTCCTGATGTATTCTAGCTTCCACAGATGGGAGAAACCATTCGGCCCCTGAGTCTCTGAGCTTGGGATACTTCACTTAGCATAATTCTTTCCATCTCCATCCATTTGATTTCAAAAGCCATAATATCATCTTCTCTAATGGCCACACAGTACTCCATTGTATATACGTACCAAAGTTTTTGTATCCATTCGTCGAGTAAGGGGCATCAGGGTTGGTTCCATAATCTAGCTATAGTAAATTGAGCTGCTATAAACATTGAGGAAGCCACATTACTATAATATGCTGATTCTAACTCTTTTGGGAAAATACCCAGGAGTGGGATAGCTGGGTCATAAGGTGGTTCCATCCCTAATTTTTTGAGGATTCTCCACACTGCTTTCCATAGTGGCTGAACCAGTTTGCAGTCCCACCAGCAGAGTGACAGAGTTCCTCTTTGTCCACAGCCCCTCCAGCATCTGTTATTGTTAGAATTTTTCATTTTTGCCACTCTAACAAGTGTGAGGTGGTATCTCATTGAAGTTTTGATTTGCATTTCTCTTATAGCTAATGATGTAGAGCATTTTCTCATATATTTATGGGCTTTCTGGACTTCCTCCAGTGAGAAGTTTCTTTTAAGATCCGTGGCCCATATATTGATTGGATTATTTGTGAGTTTGGTGTTTAGTTTCTTTAGTTCTTTACATATTCTGGATGTTAGCCCTCTGTCCGAGGTGTAGCAGGCAAAGGTTTTCTCCCATTCTGTAGGTTCTCTCTTGATGTTCTTGACTACATCTTTAGCTGTGCAAAAACTTTTTAGTTTAATTGCATCCTATTCATTTATTCTTGACTTTATTGCTTGAGGCATGGGAGTTTTGTTGAGGAAGGCGCTGCTGACTCCTATGTCCTGTAGTGTTGACCCTACTTCTTTTTCTAGTAAGTTTAAAGTTGTTGGCTTAATATCCTGATCTTTGACCCATTTTGATTTAATTTTTGTGCAGGGTGAAAGATTAGGATCCAGCTTCAGTTGTCTACACATGGCTGTCGGATTAGTCCAACACCATTTGTTGAACAGGCTATCATTCTTCCACACTATGCTTTTGCCCCCTTTATCAAATATTAAATAATTAAATAAATGGGGTTTTGTCTCAGGGTCTTCTATTCTGTTCCACTGATCTTCGGTTCTGTTTTGATACCAATACCATACTGTTTTTGCTACTACGGTTCTGTAGTATAATTTCAGGTCAGGGATTGAGATATCCCCTATTTCTTCCTTCCTGTAGAGTACTGCTTTAGCTAGTCTGGGTCTCCTGTTATTCCATATGAACTTGTGAATTGCTTTTTCTATATCTGTGAAGAATGCCATAGGTATCTTGATGGGGATTGCATTAAGTCTATAGGGTTTTGGGTAGAATGGCCATTTTTATTATATTGATTCCGCCTAACCATGAGCATGGAATGTTTTTCCATCTACTCAGGTCTTCTGTAATTTCTTTTTTTAGTGTTTGATAGTTTTCTTTGTAGAGGTTCTTAATATCCTTTGTCAGGTTAATGCCCAAGTATTTCATTTTTTTTGGAGGAGATGGTGAATGGGAGAGATTTCCTGATTTCTTTTTCTGCAGATTTGTTGCTGGAGTAGAGGAAAGCTAGTGACTTACTGGAGTTGATCTTGTAGCCAGCTACTTTGCTAAAATCACCTATAAGCTCTAGGAGTTTTCTGGCCAATGTTATTGGGTCTTCTAGATATAGAATCATATCATCAGTGAATAGAGATACCTTAACTTTCTCTTCTCCTATATGAATACCTTTGATTTCCTTGTCTTGCCTGATAGCTCTGGCAAGGGTTTCAAGGACTATATTGAACAAGAGTGGGGAAAGTAGACAGCCTTGTCTTGTTCCTGAATTCAGTGGAAATGCTTTCAGTTTTTCTCCATTGAGGATGATGTTGGCTATGGGTCTGTCACAAATGGGTCTGACATAGTTAAAGTATCTTCCCTTGATCTCTATCTTTTCCAGAGTTTTGAGCATAAAGTGGTATTGAATTTTATCAAAGGCCTTCTCTGAGTCAATTAAGATGATTATATGATTTTTTATTTTAATTCTGTTTATGTGGTGAATTACATTTATTGATTTGCGTATGTTGAACCAGCCTTGTTTTCCTGGAATAAAGCCTACTTGATCATGATGTATTATCTTTTTAATGCACTTTTGTATCCGATTAGCTAAAATTTTATTAAGAATTTTTGCATCAATATTCATCAGAGAAATTGGTCTGTGGTTTTCTTGAGATGTCGTTTTTGGGTTTTGGAATCAGTGTAATATTTGCTTCATAAAAGGTGTTTGGGTGTGTTCCCATTCTATCTATTTCCTGACTGAAAGAGCTTGTAGAGGATTGGTGTTAGTTCTGCTATGAAGGCTTGGTAGAATTCTGCCGTATATCCATCTGGACTTGGGCTTTTCTTTTTTGGGAGAGCTTTGATTGCTGCTTCAATTTTGCTATGTGTGATAGGTTGGTGTAGATTTTCAGTGCCCTCCTGTGTTAAAGAGGGGATGTCGTGTGTGTCCAAGAACCTGTCCATGTCCTTCAGGTTATCATACTTGGCAGAGTATAAATTTTCAAAATAGGTTCTGATAATCTTCTGGATCTTGGATGAGTCTGTGGTGATATCCCCATTTTCGTCTTTGATTTTGTTGATTTGCTTTATTTTGTTCTTTTAGTGAGGTTGGCAAGGGTCTGTCGATCTTGTTTATTTTTTCAAAGAACCAACTCTTAGTTTTGTTAATAGTTTGTATAGTTCTCAATTTCATTGATTTCAGCTCTGATTTTGGTAATTTCCAGTGTTCTGTTAGTTTTGGGGTTGAACTGTTCCTCCTTTTGTAGTCATTTGAGTTGGAGCATAAGGCTATTTATCTGGTCTCTTTCTAGATTTTTGATGTATGCACTCAGTGCTATAAATTTTCCTCTTAAGAATGCCTTCATACTGTCCCAGAGGTTTCAGTATGTTGTTTCCTCATTCTCATTCAATTCCAAGAGCTTCTTAATTTCTGCTCTCATTACCTCTTTTACCCATCCTTCATTTAAGAGGTAATTACTCGATTTCCAAGTATTTGAGTAGTTTCTGTTGTTTCTCTTGTTGATTGCTAAGATCATAGCATTATGATCTGATAGAATACATGGGATTATATCCACTTTTTTATATTTGCTAAGATTATGCCAGTGAACTAGGATGAGGTCTGTTGTAGAGAAGGATCCATGAGCTGCTGAGAAGGTAAATTCAGCTGTCAAAGGATGAAATATTCTGTAGATGTCTGTTAAGCACGATTGATTAATAGAGTTGTTCAGATTGGGGATGTCTTTATTGATTTCTTGTTTTGATGTTCTGTCTAGAGTTGACAGTGGTGTGTTGAAGTCCCCCAGAATTATTGTGTTGAGATCAATGAGGGGATTAATGTCCTTAAGTATTTTTTCCATATATTTGGGGGGATTGTAATTGGGGGCATAAATGTTAATTATCATTATATCTTCTTGATGGACTGTCCCTTTTAGTATGATAAAGTGACTCCCTTTGTCCTTTCTGAGTAGTTTTAGTTGGAAATTGATTTTATCAGAAATTAGAATCACCACGCCAGCTTGCTTTTTTTGGGCCGCAGGCCTGGTAGACATTTTGCCATCCTTTCACTTTCAGCCTGTGTCTATTTTTGAGTGTCAGATGTGTCTCTTGCAGGCAACATATTGTTGGATTTTTTTTTTTTTTTGATCCAGTGGACCAGTCTGTGTCTTTTAATTGGGGCATTGAGACCATTCACATTCAAAGTTAGAATAGCTATGGGAAGCTGAGTATCAGACTTTGTAACAATTACAGAGTTTTGAGTCATCTTGGAAGTCAATTTGTGTATAATATGATTATTGACTCTCCCTTGTTTAAGGATTTAGGGTATCTTTGGCATTTTCTTCTGAATGGAGAACATCCTTGAGAATTTTCTGTAGTGCAGGATTTGTGTTCATGTATCTTGCTAGCTTGAATTTATCATTAAAGTATTTAATTTCCCCATCACATTTGAAGCTGAGTTTTGCAGGATATATTATCTTTGGGTGGAAGTTGTTATTTTTTAACACTTGAAAGAT
>PVKS010024738.1:0-30693 GCA_004027875.1 Aplodontia rufa | reverse complement strand
GTGGTGGTGGTAGTAGTAGTAGTAGTAGCAGTAGTAGTAGTAGTAGTGGTTGGAAGCTAGAGGGAAATAAACAGGTGATCAGTCAAGTGGAGCCTCAACTGTGTCCCTTGGAACTTCCTTGGGGATATCTTGGTGGGGAGCAGTGCAGCGGCTTTGATAAATATATTTTGAGCTCTGAGTTCCCATTCCCAGTTTCCACTTAGAGAAACGAACATTCAGTTATTATTATTATTATTATTATTATTATTATTTTATTAAAACCCTTCTTAGGAAATCAAATACTAGAATTCTAAGTAACAAATCACCAACAGAAGATTTCCTTTGTTATGTCACATTTTGACAGTCATTTTTGCAGTGCAAGCTTCTAACTTTAATGAAAGTCCAAGACTTAGAGAACAAACAAGCAAAGTCATGCTCCTGGGGGTTGGTATTAAAACTACATTTCCACAACCCCAGTTCCTTTAAAGTTTTCCTGTTTCAATTATATGCTCAGAGATTTTGAGAGCAGAGACCATTTGTTATATTTCTTTGTTTTCTTCTCAACCCTAGCTCAGAGGCTTAAACGTAATTCTGAAGCCTATATATAAGAGGGCAATAAATAAATAATATAGTCTTAGAATTGAGAGCAATGGACTGTTCCAACTGGACTTCCTGCAGACTGAAAAGACTTTAGACAGAGTAACATAGGAAGCAGCTACTGTGAGTTTTTGAGGGAGTCAAGCTTACTCTGGGAAATACTATGTTGCCAAAATCTTAGGGTCTAGGGGAACAGCTGCATTTTTGATACTTTCTCCAAACCTGGAAGAAGAGCTGAGGAGTGTTGTCACTGGTATTTGGCAGCAATGAGGGCACAAGCTACTTCCTAGCATTTTTTGAAGCCTGCGATGTTGCTAATACACACTGAAATAGCCAGTTAAGAAATCACATGAAAAGACAAATTATAACTCCAGACTGGGTTATGGTTTGGATATGTGGTGTCTCCTAAAACCTCAAGTGTGAGACAATGCAAGAACGGTCACAGGTGAAATGACTAGACGATAGAAGCTGTGGCCTACGCAGTGGATTAATCCACTAGAATGGATTAACTGGGTAGGAGCTGTGGGCGGGTAGGGTGTGGCTGGAGGAAATAGGTCGCTGGGGAGATGCCCCTGGGGTTTATATTTTGTCCTTGGTAAGCAGAGCTCTTTTTGCTTCCTGAATGTCATAATTGAGCAGCTCTGCTCTACCACAATATCCCACCATGATATTCTGCTTCTTCTTGAACCCAGACCTATGGAGTTGGCTGACCAGGGAGCGAACCTCTGAAACCATGGGCTCAAAATAAACTTTTCCTCCTCTAAGCTGTTCTTGTCAGGTCATTTTATCATAGCAATGAAGAGCAGACTGAAATACAATATCACCAAGGAACAGCGCTGTTATATACTGACATGGAAAATTCTTTCTCACTGCCCGTTGTCGACAGTCACATTAGAGGCTAGACCCTGAGTGTAGATTCAAGTATGCCTAGGAACTACATTTAAATCGGTCTCTGGTTCTTACCTATTACCTCGGAAATGCCTCAAAGCTCTGCTTTTAGTTGG
The DNA here is from genome assembly GCA_004027875.1 of Aplodontia rufa. Classification (NCBI taxonomy): domain Eukaryota; kingdom Metazoa; phylum Chordata; class Mammalia; order Rodentia; family Aplodontiidae; genus Aplodontia; species Aplodontia rufa. The sequence goes on along the minus strand of PVKS010024738.1, from coordinate 29,113 downwards.
TATTGTTTCTTAGCTTTCTTCTGCTTTCTTTTACACTAAAATTAACTCTCGTTTTTAATCTAGTCCTTGGATTTTTTAACTTCACCGTGGATTGTTTACTTTGTGTTCTATCCAGACCTAGACTCATTATTTTCTTCCACCTTTAAATACGATAGCCATGGGCAAGAGGAATCGGATTCTTGGATCTTAACCTGCTTCCAGGAAAGGCATGGCTGTGCCCTTCCTCTCCTGAGCTCCACTTGGAGGAGGGAAATGACCCAAGAAGTCTGGGCAGTGGACTAGAATGGGTTATAAAGGCAGAGTGTCCAACAGTATAGGTTCCAGACAATATATTGAAAAGTTGGACATGTATCAAAGGAGGACTGAAGTCAGAATGGCATAGGAAAAGAAATCAGATTTGAGTTCAGCCTTTTTTGTGCTGCTTTCCAGCTAAACCCTGAGATTTCAAGCAAGTCACCTACTTAATAATTCTAAGCCTAGTTTTCTCACCTTGAAGAGTTGTTTTGAAGAATAAATTAAATAACCCAGGTAAAGGCCTCGAATGTGCATGACACATATTTGGACTTCCTCCCTCCCACCCACTCTAGTCCCTCTTCACATTTGAGGGGCAGTTTGCAGAAAACACTGATACCTCACCTGTGTATTGCTTGCAGTTTTTAAAAAATATGTTTAATAAATTGTACATGTTTCACTCCATAGAGAATTTTCAGTTCTCAACAAATCTCACACATTTCTAAGTTAAAAGATGACTGGAAATGAGGGGGAAGGTGCACGGGGAAGGGTTAAGGGTGGAGAATAGGGTGGGCTCTAGGGGATAAATCTAACTTTAAGAATATATATACATCATATTGTTTCATTGGATGCATTTTTGATTGTACAGTAACTAAATTTTTTAATAAAAAAGGCTCACCTGAATAGAACAACAAAGAAAAGTGGCAGAGTAAGGTTAATACAAAACATGGATTTGGATGTAAGGCAAGTCTGGTTTCATGATAGTACTAGTTGTGTGATTTAAGACACCAGTGTGTGACTTCACCTGTTTTCTCACCTATAAAATGAGGCCTGATGATGGCAAAGCCATGGGATTGTAGAGTTGAATAAGATAATTATTTGAAATATAAAAACAGCATACTATGTTTTATGGATTTATCCAGAGTAATGGTGTCCAGTAGAAATATGTAAGTGCTACAAATATGCAGCAAACATGTAGGTTTAAATTTTCTATATCCGGGGCTGGAGTGGTGGCTCAGTGGTTACAGGGCTTCGCTGGCATGCGTGAGGACCTGAGTTCAAACCCCAGCACCCATGTACACAATGAAGTCTCAGATCAACGAAAGCTACATGAAAAACTAAATAAAATTGATTCTTAAAAAAAAAAAATTTTCTATATCCACATTTGAACTAAAAAAAAAAAAAGAAAGAAAAAGAAACAGGTAAGATTAATCTTAGTAAAATATTTTATAGAACCTAATATATCTAAAATATATCAAAATGCTAACAATAAAAAATTATTGAGATATTATACATTCTTTCCTATGCACAGTTTTTGAAATTTGATGGGCATTTTATCACTTTTGAGCAGTGACATTCTGAGCAGTCAATAGCCACATGTGACCAGTGACTTTATATTGGATGGCTCAGGTCCTAGAGAGATCTTGACATTTTATTGTCTATTTTCCAATTAATCTACTTAAAAGTCTGCCATTGCTTTACTCTTCAGTTAGAATGATGGTTAAAATGTACTTCTTTTTTATTCTTTAAAGATTGAGAGAAAGAGAGAATCAATTTTATTCAGTCCTTTCATGTGGCTTTCGGTGCTCAGAGACTTTGTGTGTCTGTGGAGCTGGGGTTTGAACTCGAGTTCTTGCACTTGCCAGGCAAGCGCCGTAACTGCTGAGATAATGAGCATGTATCATCCTATGGACATTAGGGTACCTCTTTTCCCCATTGCAACCCGTCTGGCCTAGCCATGGTAATCACGGATGGTGACTCTCTTAGGGGGCTCTATAGTTGATCTGAGCTCATCTGCAAGAATTACTCTTTAGGTCTCTTGGCAGGACCAGACCTTGGATGGGACTCTTCTGCTGGTCAGTGGACCCCATAGTCTTTGAAGAGGAAGGGACAGTAACCAATACCATGACAGCGATATTTTTTTTTTCTGAAGCCCAGAACTTTTAGGAACAGGTTGTTTCTAATTTCTGTGAATAACTTTTTTTCTTTTATGACTGTGGTCAATGACTGGTTAGGTTAGCAAAAGGAAGAAATTTCATCATATCCTATGCAGAGTTAATGTCCTTTCAATTGCCCACATAAAGGGGGCCTTTCCTTCAGAAAGAGAGGCCGTCTCAGGAAAACTGCTAATCCTGTCATGAAATGTGATTCTGAGCACATAGTAGGCAGCTCTCTAATGGATGAAAAAATGGAGCTGGACAAGTTATATGGAGGATCTTTGATTACCTTGTAATATAAGACACATTACTTCAATATTAATTTACGTAAAACAAGATGATATTTGAGGTTTTTTGTTTTTGCTGTTCTGCAATGAAAAAAGTATAATCTGAAACTTGGCTAATTCAAAATTCATTGTTTTGGTTCCCTGTGTATCAAAATAAGGAAATTTTTACTATAAATGACTGACATTTTTCTTAGACACCTATGTTATCTTTTATAGTTCTAGAAAAACTGCTTCTCTTTTATTCAGATTTCTCTTTGATCTATTGAGTCTATCTCTGCCATCCTCACACAGCTTGAACAGAGTCCTCTCCAGCCTTTTATTATGTAAAAATTATTTTCTGGCTGTAATTTTAGGCTCTATTTTAATATCAGTCAGAAGCAGCATCTTAGCTGGATGCCTAATGTAAATTTCTTTTTTTTTTTTTTGGATACTTAGGCAATTCTTATATCCTATGCCTGTCCTTGATTCAGAGGTCTGTGTTCTTTCCCTTAGGCTATAAACATTTCAAATTCCTATAGAAAGGTGACTTAACTCCGCATGGCATCATAGATACAGAAAGCCTGATTTTTACTTTTATTCAAAGAGGAACTATCCTGTACTTGATCTTGATTGGAGACCCCAAATTACTGCTAACAAATTTTCTTCTGCTTCTTGAACTGTTGTGGCTGAGTTGCCCTTATTGCTTCTATTAATAAATCCATCTCCAGTCACTTATATTTACACTGTCAAGGGAACCCTGATGTTAGTCCTATTAGCCTACCACCCAAGGCAGCTCCTTGTGCAGGAATGATCCATAATGCCCGAGGGAACCATCTCAGGGGAAAAAAGTGGCTACAGCCCCACCCCTGCAGTCATGGTGCTCCAAGGTGCTATCTTCTTCCCCTAAGCAATGAATCCATCTGTCATCCCAGTGCACTTGATTTAAATGTGAGTCAAACCAAAGAAATAGTTTTGTGTACAATTTTTTTCAACATGGGTGATGTAAAGAGGCATTTAGCTTAGCAGTGGCTCCTTGTGACATGGGTGTGGGCTATCATATGGTTAGTTTTGCTAATATTCATTACTGAGACACTACTGATAGTGCAAGATTTTGTGGAATTTTACATTTTTCGTTAATGCCAGTGGAGTGGTTGGAATCCTTTAACACTTGTATCTGCTCCCTAAGAATCTGATTAGAAATTAGAATTCTATCATAATTGGTGATTAGTATCCAAGAAAGAAAGAAACATCATTTGGCAAAAGAAGGAGTGCCATCGATTACACTGTTTCTTCAGTTCCCTGTTTTAGCTTGTGTTAGCTTCCTGACGTCCACTAAATTCAACAGGCATGGCTTACAAGTCCAAGACAGCAGTTTGCTCTGTGTTGGGCGGATCAGCTTTGCCTCCTCATGGGAACCGACTCACAAATGTATGTGCTCAGTCCATCACAGGCAGGACCCAGACAGAAACTGTCACTGGGTATGGTTCAAAGCAAAACCATTGCATTTACTCAGAAGACCAGTATAGATGCATGTGCCTGTGAAAATTTTAGTGCAACGGCCTAATTTTCAATTAAGAATTGTAAATTATATGCAGAGTGGACTGGCTTTGTTCTAATTATCTGATTGAAGCAGATTATCTTTCTGGGCCTGAGAATAAGGACTTAAGTAATCATTATACACTATCCACTTTATAGATTTGTAAAAAAAAAAAAGTGCATTCTTATACAGAACATAGTAAGAGATATACAGCCTGGTGCTTTAACAAATCCCAGACACATTTGACTAAGGAAAACATCATTTAATCTCTATTCACTACCAGTTTTGAAAGGGTAATAGGGTAATAATGAGGCCTACCTTACAGGATTGTTTACAGATTAAATGAGATAACATACGTAAAGAGTTTATAACACATTGGGAAACATTATTAAGCCAATGATATTAGCATCGTTGTCAACAGCAATAAACAATTGTACTGATAATCAGCTAGATCTCTGGCAATGTTAAGAGGAGCCTATTTGTTGTGGTTGTATTTCAGTTGTATTTCAGCTTCATTTTAGTCTTTTTTTTTTTTTTTAAGAGAGAAGGACAGTGAGAGAGAGAGAGAGAGAGACAGAGAACTAATTTTTATTGAGTTTTTCACTTGACTTTTGTTGCTCTGACACTTAATTGTGTATGTGGGTGCTGGGGTTCGAACCCCTGTACTTGCCCATGCTAGGCAAGCACTGTAACTGCCGAGCCACTACTCCAGCCCCTTCATTTTAGTCTTAAATACACTAAGTACTGTAGATTTTTAAAAATTGTTTATTTTATTAGTGTATTATAATTATACATAATATTGGGGCTTATTTTAACATAGTCGTATATGCAAGGAATATAATTTGCTTTAGTTCAGTTCCCAGTTCTGAGCCTTTCCCTCCTGGCGTCCTTGCCTCTGTTCTTCCTCTATTCTACTGGTCTTCCTTTTATTTATTTATAATTTTTCTAAAATTAGTGCTTTATAGATACACATAAAGGGGAATCTCACTGTGTATATGTGCGTAGCATAGTTTGGTTAATTTCATTCCACCATTCCTCTCTTTTCCCTTCACTCCTCTCTCTCCCTCAATCCCCTTCCTCTGTTTCACTGCTTTCCCTCTTATTTTCATGGGATTTCCCCTAACCCACTCCCCCCACTTATTTTGGTTTACATTTCTTTTTATAGCCTTGTGTCATTGCTGGAAGAAAAAACTCAGGTATCTCTAACGGCCTATTGTTGGCTATGTTTTCCTAATGTGAAATGAAGATTAAGCTTATTACAGCAATATGGGTTCACCATGTCCTAAAATCTATTATTACTCCAAGTCAGTGGCATTTGTATTGTTTCCATGGGTCGCTAGTCAATACTAGCAGTAATGCATTCCAAAGCTGCAAATGACAGAAATTATACTACTCTATAGGCTTGTTTGTATGATCAGTCTGTTTCCTTCCTTTGCAAAAAAAATGATGAGATAATAAATGAGATAATAGTTAAGTCAGAGTCAATGAGGGTCTTCTTTTAATTTTAATTTTTTTATTTTTAAAAAATTTTTATTTGATAAACATGGTCTTACAACTAGGAGGGGTTCATTGTCAAACAATCAAGAACAAAAGTGTAATGACAGAACAAGCCAGTACTGGTGCCAGACCATGGTTTCCCCCCTTTGGGTTCCCCATGGTTCCATGTTTCACTTTACTTAAGCCCCAAGTTAATTGGACTTCTCGTGGAAGTCAGAGGTTCCCCTCAGATTAGATTTCCCCATACTACCTCCCTCTGGTCACCTTGATGTCCTTCCTATTCCCTTCCCCCCTCCCTACTCCCCTCCCTACATTCCCCAGGAACCTAAGCACAGTTCCCCATGATCATGTAAGGATTCATACATGCTGAGGTAATTGTTAAATTAGTCATCTAACATGCTGATTCTGCTTATATTCTAGCATCCACAAATGAGAGAAAACATTTAGCCCTTGAGTCTCTGAGTTTGGGATACTTTACTTAGCAAACTTTTTCCCATCTCCATCCATTTGGCTGCAAATGCCATAATATCATTTTCTCTAACAGCTGAGTAGTATTCCATTGTATAATGTACCACAGTTTTTGGATCCATTCATCAAGTGAGGGGCATCTGGGTTGGTTCCATAATTTAGCTATAGTAAATTGAGCTGCTATAAACATTGATGAAGCTATATCTCTATAGTAAGCAGATTCTAGCTCTTTTGGGAAGATACCCAAGAGTGGGATAGCTGGGTCAAAAGGCGGTTCCAGCCCTATTTTTTTGAGGACTCTCCACAGCCTTGGGATAGTCTTTTCTCAATTTTGACAAGTCCCTCCTCAAATTGATGAGTAAGAACTGATAAGATAGGTAAAAATTGATAAGATTTGTACTCATCAATTTGGTTGTATTCACAAAGTTCTAAAGACATCATATCTTTTCCCATGCACTAAGAATATGTGTAGCTAACTTATATCAATAAAATGACCTCATTGCAATGTTAGGATTTGTCATATTTATTTAGTACCTATCATCAAAATGAACTGTCTGTTCTTTCAATTCTTATACTTCTCAAACTGATTCTTTCTGCTCCTTTTAATTCAGAACATTAACTTTCAGCTATAGAACTGACTTATTATAAATGAAGAAATGCTGGGATAGTAGCTTGCTGTTGGCATTTGTGTATTTTTTTGAATTCTGTTCTTAATCCCCTGAACAAATATGGCACATTAACATTCACTAATGTTTGATTATTTTTCTGTTATAGAATTGGCATAAGTCTGTAGCATTCTTCACTGCCCCCACCCCAAGTTAAGATTTTCATCTGTAAGAAGTAAGGGGAACCATTTGGATTTCTTTAGCCCATTTCTTCCAGAGTTTCTTGTCTGCACATTAATTCTCACTGGGGCAAATTTGGCCCCAGAGGACATTTGGCAATGACTGGATGCATTCATGATTGTCGTGACTGGGACGGGGCACCGACTGCATCTAGTGGGTGGAACCAGGGAAGCCTTCCAAGGACAGCCACTCATAGCAAACGACCGTCATCACCTGGTCCAAAAAGTCAGGAGTTCCAAGGTTGAGGAATCCAATTCTAAAATGTCTCAATTATTGCAGTAAGCTAGGGCTTACATTTCAAAATTTTTGAAATACTAGACAAGTTTCCTAAATACCTTCTTTACCCACAAAGTACTAGATGTGATTTTTAAGGCATCTTGGCCAAAATATTATTAACATTATGCTGAATAGGTTTTTTTTGAAAGATGATAACCCAAATGAAATAGAAATATATGGTATGTATGTTCTGTCTTCAAAGAAATACTTTAATTATGAAAATGAAACTGAGTATTTGAAACCTTACTTTTATACAGCATCTTTTCATTAAAATAATCTAGAGATTTCTTTATTTTAGGGCTTTGCTAAGTCAATAAGATTGTGCTATTTATTAGAATTTATTACCTTTTTATTGTAAAGTGTAATGTTTCTACCTCTTTAAAAAAATACATACTGTTTAAAACCTGACAATTGAATCCTTTTATCTGATCTCTGAGTGATTCCATGAAATTTTTTTAAAAATGCAAGTTATATTGACTCTTAGGGAAATAGCTCATGTCATAAGAAAACATGCAGAGACACAAAGATCAAAGAAATGCACAACCCCAACACAGGCCTTTGAGGAAAAGTTGTGTGTGTGTGTGTGTGTGTGTGTGTATTTGTAAACCAAACATAAAATACGCTCCTAGGCAATTTTCTATTGAGCATCCAAGTTGTTTCGAATGTTCCATTTCTAACTCTTAAGTCAATTTATGGGAGGGGTGTGTAAAAGCACTTTAGTGAAGAAAACCAGTGATCGTAATGCATCAAAGTTAAGCGGTAGCAGGGGTTATCACTCTGTGAAAAATCACATAAACATTTCACATATGAAATATTATTCATCAGGGCAAAACTCTCTAAGGGGCTGAAAGATAACAATGGTGTCTTGAAGCCCTGTTTTTTTTTTTTTTTAAGCAAAGGAAAAAATATGTTCCGTAACTGAGATGGAATCTGTGGTCCTATGGTAGGCATGACAACAAGGTAAGAGATGAGTATAATTGAGAAGAAAATTAGCAAACCTTAAATATGTGCCTCTGCAATATCATTACCCATAAACTTGCCCTTTTTCCACCCTTTTTTCCCTGAAGACTGATGTCCCACATCTGAACCGAGGGAGATGTGTGCTTTCTAACAGCTAAATCAACAAGGTCTCACATGAGTAGTGCTGTGCAGTTTGGTTGACTGATTTCATGAAAAACTAATCATGTATTCATCATTGAGATCAAACACTTCCCAAGTAATTATCATCCCAACCCAATCTGATAGGAACGGAAGAAGTGGCACTGCCAATATAATCAGAGGCTGAGCATAGTAGTTCTCTTAGATTTTGCAAACCTTGGGTTGGAAGGCACGAAACTGAAATTGTATTTTATAATTAAGAAAGGTAAAGTTGGCAGGCTGCAGTCCTGCAGTTATTCCTATCAATCACAACAATTTCAGATTGCCTGCGTGTTTACTGGAACACATTTAAAAATAGAATTTTCATATGTAGTCTTTGGAACATTTTTTGATATCAAAAGAAAAAAAGCAAAAAAATTTTAAATTAAAATATGATCTCTCTGTGTATCCACTATAAAATTATCATATCACTTCCATGGTTTCCTTATTTTGATTTTGAGCTGTGGTATTATTGTTTTTGATAAAGGGCTATTATTACATTGAATTAAATGTGATTATGAAATGATTTCTAAAGGAAATCTTATTTTTAGTTTATGTCTACAATTAAAAATTTAGATGAAGACAATGTAGAGCATTTAAATGCTTTACAAAATTCCGTGCAGTATGCTTTTCGTGTTATTTACTTCATTTTATACTCAAAGAGCTTAATAAAGGAGATCAAATTATAAGCTGCATTTACAAATGAGGAAACCAAGCCATAGGGGTACTAAGTGTCTTGCTCAAGATTGCAAATAATAAGTAGTAGAACTACTACATGACCCCAGCCCAGAATCTCTGAGTAAAACAGCCCTTGGACCACAATTCTCCTGTGCTTCCTGCTACTGTGTAGTCTTAGGGTAAGGAGTACTTTCTGAAGAACTTTCTGCATACCAGGGATTGAACTATATGCTCTACATGTAATATATTATTCTTTATCTAATCCTCATAACAATTGGGAAGTGATGATATATCATCCAATTTACAAAGGAGCCAACATATTTCGAGAAATTAAAAAATTTGAAAGAAAGAGAAAGTACAGAATATTGGAAATCAGGTCTGGAGAAAATCTTAGCTCTACCCATGGGAGCCTTGGGAAGTTACTGCACTACTCTAAAGCTTGGGATTTTACAACCTAAGGCATTTGTAGAGATGTATTGGGAAGGAGGGAGGGGGAAGGATAAGGGTGGGTAATTGGGGGGGGGGTTCGTGGGGGTAAATCTAATTTTCAGAATTTATTTATTATATTATTTCATTGGAAGCTTGTTTGATTGTTCAACAAATAAATTTCTGAATAAAAAATTAAAAAAATTTGAGCATTGGTGATGATTCTTATTGTCAGAGTTAATAATGAAAGTAGAACGAATTAGCTTAAGGCCCTACCACTGTACCTACAAAGATTGTAGAGCTCTGGTAAGGGACTTGCCCAGCGTCTCGCAACCGAGCAACCACAAAGGATCTATTTTGCAAGGCATTTGGACTCCAGATATTAGCCTGAGAAGTCAGCAGAGATATTCCCACCATTACTTCATTTTTAGGGGTACAAAAATCATCAGTACGCCCCAAGTAGCAGGAGAGTATTTTTCCAAATATGCCACTCTGGAAAGGTATATATATAACCAAGTGTGTCAAATTACATCAGATTTTCTTTCTTTCTTTTTTAAAATCAATTTTATTTAATTTTCATCGGTTTTATGTTTTTTCTGACAATTAAAAGTTAATTGTGTGTGTGGTGCTGGGGTTTGAATCCAGGTGCTTGCACATGCCAGGCAAGCGCTCTACCACTGAGCCACCTCTCCAGTCCCACATCACATTTTCTTATTCACATATTACCACTTGTGATGCTTAATCACTTTTATTATTGATTTTTAAACCCAATAGATTAGAATTACATTTTTATAGCTCTTCATTTTCACCCCCTTTTCAGTGTAATCAATGATTCATGAAAAGTTACTACTGAAATACTGGAAGAACCTCTAAGAGATATTTTGAATATATTATGTTTACAGTAGAGAACATGTTAGTTTCATAATGTAAGTAACAGGTTTTGTAAACCTAAATATTCAAATTTTGTAATTTTCAAAATTATAATTGTAGTACATTCTTTATTCATATTTTGTGAATTTCTATTCATTGTTTAATATTAAATATAATTATACAAAGAATTTCCTTATTTAGACAGTTTGCTTCACTTTTTCATTTTTTGTCATTTATTGTTAACACTAACCAAACTCTATTCTATTTAGCCACTTATCAAATTCAACAGTATGAATTAAATATCTAGTCTGTGCCAGGCATATGGAAAGCAACTTCTATGCTTATGAAATTAGGTTGTGTATAATTAGAAGTTCTAAAAATAAACCTGTTTATGAAAGTGAAGTTTTACCCATTTAGCTAAGATTTTTTTTTAAGAGAGTAGGACAGTGAGAGAGAGAGAGAGAGAGAGAGAATCAATTTTTATTTAGTTTTTCATGCAGCTTTTGTTGCTCCGACACAGCACTTCGTTGTGTACGTGGTGCCGGGGTTTGAAGCCACATACTCTCACATGCCAGGCAAGCTCCATAACCGCTGAGCCACTGCTTCAGCCTCATTTAGCTAAGATTTTTTAAAAAACATTTTTAAAATTTACCTTTTAATTAGAGACATAGATTTTCCTGTTTCACCTGTTTCAAATCTATTGGTAAGAGAAAATTACTTATTTACAAAATCTTGTAAGAAGCATCACTGACAAATCATGGGGCTATATATGTTTCAACATTTAAAAATGATTTCTGGGGTCTGAAGCGGTGGCTCAGCGGTTTCAGCACTTGCCTGGCAAGCTTGAGGACCTGGGTTCAAACCCCAGCACCACGTACACAACTAAGTATTGGAGCAACTAAGGCCATGTGAAAAACTAAATAAAGTTTTTTCTAAAAAAAAGAAAATGATTTCTGTAAAAATGGAATGATATGTTAGGGGAAAAATTTTTAGATATAGGGTGATGGTGGCCCCTTTATACGAGAGACGTTATATGGTCTTGGTTTTGACTCAGTAGGTGACTGCCAGTTTTAACCTACAAAACAAGAAAAGGCCATGAATTTCTAAAACGTTTGTGATGACAGTTGTGTGATGTAGTCCGTTTTGATTGGCCTTTGGAATGTTTGCAGATATTATGTGGATCTCATAGCCTCATTCTTGTCCATTGATCTACAAAGCTACATTCTTGTTTCATGCAACACTCACCAACACGTGGAGATAAAATGTCAGAACTTTCATCTCCATTATGTTGAGATTATATGCTGAAACATTCCCATAGAGCAACCATGAATAAGTTGCTAAGTATGGGGGCTGCTTCAGTATTTCTGCTTCTGTATGTAGGGCCTTGTGAATGTCTCATCTTAATTCTCCAGAATCACAGTGCAATGCTTTGACTTCTTCCAGTGTGCTTTCTAGTGTTGATTTTTTGCTGGAAATCATTTAACAGTGTGACTCTTGTTCTGGTAGAAGAGCTGTGTGTTCTCTGTGGTGTTCCCAAGCTCTCCGTTTCATGACACACATCTGTGTAACTGAAAACACAAAGAGATTGGTTCTGAGGCACCAACCACACGTAAAACTAAGATTAAACAGTAAGGAAAGATTTAAAAGCCTCAGAAGTACTTCAGCGCAAGTGGTAGATTAAGCTATGGGATGAGCCATGAAAGCTCTTCAAGAATTATAAATGGCAAAAGAAGGATCTTGAGGATATTGTTAAAATGGGGGAATCCCCAATGCAAACAGAAAAATAAAATAGGTTTACACTATAGAGAAGATATATGCAGAAAAAAGAGGAAGAGACAGGATTGCTGAGACAATAGGTCATATAAGTCAGCATGAAAGAGTCTAGAAAGATTGACGTTAATAGATGGAGTGACAACAGAAAAGGAAAAACAGAAAGATCCCAATGTTTGCACCTCCTTGGAATCTTAGACTAGACCACCAAAGGACATAAAAAGGTAACTAGGACTGAGTTTTTTGGGTTTTGTAGAAGTACTTTTTGCTCTGTCAATTAATTGGCTTATTTTTATTTTTTCTCCTTGATGATTTTTGTTCTAAAAATGATTTCTCCAGATTTCACTTTGAAATAAAATATGCACTCCCCACCAGAGCTTCCTTAGTGACTTTTCCCAGACTGTATTTGATACCTTATATATACCAAGCCATCTTCCTTTTTAAACCACTGCTATACTTTGGATAGGAGGTATCCTCCCTGAAAAAAGCTTATGTGTTGTTATAAGAAGCAAAATAATCAGATTATGAGAACTGTAACGTGATCAGTGGATTAATCCATTTGAAGAATTTATCATTTGAATGGATTAGTTGGGTGGTAATAGGTGTGGGGGGAGGAATGCAGGCCATTGGAGCATCCCTTTGGGGTTTATATTTTATCCCTGACTTCTTGTCCTCTCTCACCCTGCTTGCTGGCTGTCATTAGCTGAGCTACTCTCCTCTTCCATGTCCTTGTGACATGATGTTCTGCCTCACCTTGAGCCCAGAGCAATGGAGTTGGTGGACTGTGGCCTCTGAAGCCATGAACCAAAGTAAACTTTTCCTTCCCTCAGCTGTTATTGTCAGGTATTTTAGTCACAATGATGAAAAACTGACTAATACAACCATATTCCCAGAAGTCTGTGATGTTTAAAGCCATTCTGAGAAAAACTAAAGAAAGGAAAACAAAACTCTTATGTTTAGCAGGAAAAAACTTTAGTAAAAATGACTTTCTTCTAGCCAACAGTGAGTAAATTTTTAACTAGTGAGCCCTCTCTCTAATTATCTGATGGCATTTTAGTTGAAACTCTATAGAGTTTTTTTTGCTTTTCATGATGCCAATTGGGAATATTCAAATCATTATATTTATGAGATCATTCCATTAAATTAAGGTTTCACCCAGGTGAAACAGGAGGTGAGGGTATTTTTAAAGCTTATTCGTATTGGTTTTGCAGAACTGCTCAGGGAGGACTTTTCATGCTGGGATGTTGAATAACATCATTTCTGCCTACCGGGGCTTCCTTAGCCATTTATTTACCACCTTTTAAAACTGTATCTTAATTTAAAAGCTGTCATTACAAACTGTAAAACAAGATGAATAAATAAACCCATCAACACATATTGCCAGACACAGCAGAACATTTCAAGCCCTATGTAAAATAAATAGAAACTGGGAAGTCCAAATGACACTGGCAAGAGTTCATTATTCTTTGGAGCTGTTGAAAAAATCAATATAAATCACTTGTATTCACGGTAAGTCCACATGTATTGTATTTAGTACTCACCAGAGTAAAGCTCAATGGTTTAACTGAAATGCTTTTACATTTGATTTTAGATTCAGATTGCCAAAACACACACCCAGAAAGAGTCCGCTCCGCAAATATCTATCATCTATCTGTAAATCTTCTTTTAGCTGCCTCTTTTTTTTAACAGTAGGTGCCAAACTAACGTTATATAAAATAGAAAGTTGTCTCTTCGAAGTTATGACTTCTGGATTCTGCAGTTTGATAAGCCCAGTATGCCCAGTCCTGAGACCATCCTTTGCCAAGAGGAGCTCAGCTCAAAATCATGAATGCTTTTAGGTCATCTGCACACAAAATCATGGTCTTTCCCTGATATGCATTAACTATTTGTTACTAAGAGGTTTAGAAATTGCCCACTTTGGCTTTTTCAAGGCGCTAGTGAGAGAGAAAGTGCTTCAATTCATATTTTAAGAAAGACAAAGGAACTCAGAGGCGAGTAAGTGTTGGGGTCTGACCTTCACTTCATTTTCATCAGCTGCCCTAGAGCAATCTTGTTACTATTTGCATAAGCTCCTTCAGGAAGGGCTGCTAGATTGTACATTGTTAAGCTTGAAAAACAGGGTGTCGACACGGGCTTCAGATGTTTCGCATAGGTATCACCTGCCAATTATTCTAGATCCTTCAAAAGGCGCACGTAGAGGCTTACTGATCAAACGTGTGCCTCCGAAATCCAGGTGTGGCAATGAAGAAGCTAATGTAGAGAGGCCTCGAGGGGGCGGAGTGAAGGCCCTTAAAGAAAAGAGGCTCCAGCCAGCAGTCAGGGGCTCTCGCCTCTTTTGGGGAGAAAGCTCTCTCACTTTTCTGCTGCTCCTTTGGGAGAGACCTCACACTTTTCTGCTGCTCCTGCTGTCCCTGTTCCTTTGAAGGATGACCTCTTGCCAGCAGCCGAACCTGCCTATGCCTCTATCCTGAACTTCCCAGCTTCCAGAGCTGTGAGAAGTTGCTGTCCGTGTTTGTTCTGGAGTGCAGTCTTGCAGCGTTGCCTTGACTTGTTTGAGATCACCCAATGTCAGGCATTTTGTCGTAGCAGCACAAATGGACGAATAGACTAAGGCATTTACGTTGCCTTGAAAGAGAGATGTAAAACATGGATATATAAAAAGAGAAGTAAAGCTTGGATAAAGAAAGACCATTTCGGGTCTCTGGCCTGTGGTTTTTCTCATCCCCAGCCTGTCCCTCAGGTCAGAACCCGGCTGGACCGGGACAAGTAAGACCATTCCCTTTCTTTGTCTGCTTTCTACGTCTGTAGGAGGGAGAAAGAACCGGTTTTCAGCAATGTGTTTTGTGGAGCTCTGAGTTTCATTTTATTGTGTATACCTCTTGGTGTCTGTCATGTACTTTACTATCATCTATTGGTAATTAGTTATTAGATTCTGAGGATACAAAAGCATTTTCACTGGGGATGCTCTGCTTACCAAATGATTATGCTGGAAAAGATCTTAGAAACAGAAATAACATTGAGTTCTTTCATTCTTACTTGAACCAGAAAAAAATTCACTCTCTAAAATAACGATTTATTTTACAACCTATGACCATTTCCAATGATCTGAAAAGTGAGACACAATGGTGACCCTTGCTAGTTTGGCCATAATTCATTTTTTTTCCCCAGTCCACAAACTGAATGTAAGGCCCGCTTCTTATTACTCTGTTTTATTTAAATTGAAAAAGGTTTTAGGACTCAGTGCTCTATGTATCCCTTTGCTTTTAACGTAACAATCTAGATAATTTTGTAATATAACCTTATTAATTTCTTCCAAAATTACTTTTCCACATTTCACAGGTAGAAAAATGGAGATCAATCATGCACCTATTTGTCATAAGGGTGTTAAAAAGGGGGTTGCAATTTTAATCCCTAGGTGCCAGTTTATTAATGAATAAGCATGATTTTTGTCTATATGAAGGAGAAATTCTGGGTATCTGGATTATGATTATCTGTCTATCTTTCTGTTAACTTCTGTGCTGTATTAATTCATAGATGATAGGGATAGGAAGAATTTACACAGGTACTACTATACCTGGGCTACATAGAATCTGGATATTTCCCGTGACTGTCCAAGACAAAAAGGGATCACAATTTCCTGTTGTCAGGGCCCAGATAAGAGAGAGCCAGATTGACCTTATGCATGTGCATGAGTCCCTACCCAGACATCGGGCTGCCCATGTTGCTGTCTGTTTTGGTTCCTTTTTTTTTTTCTTTTTCTTTTTGAAATTCAACTGCTAGTGTTGCTCTGGGAGTCAGAGGTATTTGATGCACAGGGTAGCATGGAGTCTGCCCTGCTTATCACAGAAACAAAAAGGATAGTCCTTGGTTTTGATACACCTTCACCCAACCCCATCCCACCTGGCCAGGGTGTCTTTCAATACCAACAACGGTTTATTATTTACCTTCTACGCGACAGATAGTCAATGCTAAGTGGATGTTCTCTTTATTTTCTTTTGCAGTTTTATAACTTTGACAACTGTTGGTTAGGTCTTATTCACATTTGTTGCCTGTAGATTTTTAAAATCTCATTATCCCTTAGTCTCTTGGTCCAGATGGCCTTGTTAAGCCTGGAATCAGGGCATGTATCTGTAGTTCTCTTCTCTCTCATGGTAATTTTCTGGATCTCTTTGAAAAAGATTCTTGAAGTCCACTCCATGGATGTGCCTGTGAATGTTGACGGTGTATAGCTGGCAGAATGGCCCTTTTCTATACCCTTCTCTATGGGAGGTATCCTACTAGACCCAAATTGGAAAAGAAGAAGAGAGAGTTTTGGGGAGGGTTCCCTTAATGACTTTGTGATTAGTGGGCCTTACTCACTCTTCCCATTGTTAGTAGAATTGAAGTTGGCAGGACTATTAATTGTTGGGAACCATTGTTTTTCCCTTAAGGTAGAGTTGAAGCAAGAGTATGAGGACAGGGAACTCACTAACAAGAGTCACCTGGCAATGTGTGGCATCTGACCTAGGAAAACAGACCTTCATCCAGATGCAGAGAATTAAACAGTGGCTTAATGACTCAACACACTTGTAGCCATCTCGTTGATTAAGTGTGGATCACCTGCCATTTTCTCTTGTGAATAAAAAGTGTGAGGCTGGGGCTGGAGCAGTGGCGGTGGCTCCGTGGTTAAGGCGCTTGCCCGGCAGGCGCAAGTATGCGAGTTCTGCACCCCAGCACCACATACACAACGGAGGCTCGGAGCAAACGATAGGCCACATGAGAAACTAAATAAATTGACTCTTTCTCTCACTGCCCCTCTCTCTTTAAAAAAAAAAGTGTATGGCTCAGAAGTTTAAGGCCTCTTTCCTGTGCAGTGGGGTCCCCCCTGGCATCCCCCACACCTTTATTTCCCTCAGATTCTGTTTGTCTCCTTTTTTCCTCTTCGCTGCACCATCCCCATTCAGGACCACTGGATCACAGGACCTCCTACCATGCTGGACACAGCAATTAGTCCTTTACTGGAGTTTATCAATAGAGGACTTGGGCTTTAATTTTTCCTTGGGAGGTGCTCGAGGGATGGCTTGGGCAATTCAGTGTCCTCAAAGTAATGGGAGGTGAAATAAAAATAACAATAAGAGGTCATTCTAACCATCAGGCTGTATTTCTGTAGAAATGTGCACAAGCTTTTGTCATTGACCTTCCTGCACAAAAGGTCAGCTGTGACCCGGAGCTGGAAAAACCTGAGTATGAACTTGGACGATGCTATTTTCTAGCTGATTGATCTTAGACAAAAGTTCCATAAACTGAGCCTTAGTTTCCTCATCTCTAAATGAGGATAAGTGCTGGGGACCAGCCGAAGCAACTCTTAGGGTCCCTGAAGGATGAGTGGTGTAGGCGCAGAGGAAGGACTTGAACCTCCCGAGCAAGTTGCAAGCAGACACAGTACCTTGCTGGAGCAAAATGCCAACCATTCTTTATTGTTGAGCACTTTTATACAAGTGCATAAACAATGCTTTCATTATCTGCCTCATTAACCAAATTGACCACCTGTAACCATTTAAACTATTTCAGAGCACCAGACACAAAACTTTCCACTTTATCATTAGCTCATGGTCAAATCTTCATGAACTGTTTCATGTATTGTACAAAAAGGCTTTATTTTCAAAAAGGATAATCTTAGTTCTTTATACCTGTTTTGATAAAAGGCAGAGACCACGTTCCCAAAACTCTTAACTCCCTATCTTCCTTCAGATATTTCTTATTTAACTATGTTATAGGCCCTTATTCCCTAACTGACTACTAACCCAAAACCACTCTGGTACTGTAACCTTGCTAGACATTCTGTAGCTATCCTAAGCCCTAGCATTGTTAATCTTAAGATATTTGTGCATTCTAACCTATGGGCTAAGAAGTTAAAACTTAACTTCTGCACAGACAGGAAAGGCAATTTTTACATATACTGTTTCCTTTGTTCCTTAGTTCCAGTTATTTTGATTTCTATTTCCAACCCTGCTTCGAAGTCAGTATAGCTTCATTCTTCATGACTTCCATATGTGTTATACAAGTACCCTTCTCATCAATCCGTAACAGTTATTTCCAATCTGTGTAAATAGCCAATTTCCAGAAGGGATGGTTTTGGCAATAACCTGAAACTCTGGCTTTGCCAAGCCCTTCCTCAAGTCTGGATTTTGTCAGATACAAACTTGGTAGATATTGCCTCCTCCAGATAAGATGCTCTGTACTATAGGTGTTTGTGAGAATTTATTAACCTATATGAGGTTCAGTATCTATTGTGCTATAGCAGCTCAGCATAGGGGGCTATAATTTTTTCAATGTTTATCTCCTTCTTAGATTTTGAGGTCCTTAAATATAGAAACCGTATATGTAATTTCTTTTTCTTTCCATGAATCTGCAGGTCAGGAGCAGAATTAGTTCCCAATAAATGTTTATTCAACAAATGGAGTTAATTACACAGAAGTAAGACAGCCAAGCTTGGCTTGGCTTAAGAGCACACAAAAGGCCAAGCCTTTGACGTTTATTGTAGGATGGCTTTTCCTTTTTTTTTGGTTTGGAGATTTTTACAGAAAGAGTAAAAGAGAATCAGTTACTCATAGTGTATAGAGGTTTTCTTGTTTGTTTTTGACTATTGGTGGGTGGTGCTCTCTTGAGTCACAAAATAAGAAAGCACAGTAACTTCTACAGGTACCACAAGTTCTTAAAATTATGGTGCATTTCAGAATGGGAATTTATGGTGTGCAATGTTTTGAGTTTAGGGTATGAAAACTTATTAAGGAAAAAGTGAGATGGTGGGGGATTTCACTTCCAGGTTTTGGAAGTATATATAATGGGAGAAAATCGCACCTTTTTGTATCACCTTCTTGCATTGTTGGAGGGATAAAACTGGGCTGGAGGCTGCAGGAATCTGCCCTAGTACGTCACTAGACCCCGAGGTTGTACATGTGTGGTTACACAGAGGGCCGCG
Source organism: Aplodontia rufa (assembly GCA_004027875.1). Classification (NCBI taxonomy): domain Eukaryota; kingdom Metazoa; phylum Chordata; class Mammalia; order Rodentia; family Aplodontiidae; genus Aplodontia; species Aplodontia rufa. Next base: position 10,214 of record PVKS010024738.1, on the reverse strand, counting down.
TGTGTGTGTGCATGACAAACATCTTGGGTTCTTAAATGAGGAATCTATTATTTTTTCTTGCAATGGACAAATGGTTCACTGCGACAGTCAGCATGATGCCATTTTGCCAAGGGAAAAGTCAAGCATAATTAGTTTTGTGTGGGAAGAGACCTTCTATGAAAGCAAGAGAGAGGCTTGGGTACTTAAGGTCAGGTAAGGTCAGGTTTTTTTTTGTTTTTTGTTTTTTTTAGAAAGGAGGACAGAGAAAAAAACGAGAAGAAAATCAAGTTTATTTAGTTTCTTTTGTAGCCTTCATTGCTCTGACACTTTGTTATGTACGTGGTACTGGGGTTCAAACTCGGGGCCTCATGTCTGCAGGGAAGCACGGTAACCACCAAGCCACCGCTCCAGTTCCAAGGTCAGGTTCTTTATAATGACTAATTAAATCTTGGAAGCTAATGAACAAGATAATGGAGAATTTGAGAGGTAGAGCAGGCTGCTTTCCTTGAGCAGGAAAAGTCACTGACCTTGGGGATTTTTCTAAAATCCAATTTTGGTACATCATGTATTCCTACTTCATGGATGGTGGTGAAGCCACATCAGACTTTACTAGCATGGACACCTCTCTTGCTATGAGAAAAGACTCTTCCCTCTCTGGAAGTTAGTGCAGTGTGCAGGCCAGACTCTACCTGTTGCTGCAAAACCTCAGAAGACACAGCTGTGGTGCATGACTTTAGAACTCAGCTCTAGGAAAGCCTCAGCTGTGGCCAGAATACCACCTGGCCAAAAATCTGACTCCACTGTCAGCTGGAAAGCCGTCAGGTGACCAGAACACCACCATGCTGAGACTGCTGAGAACACTGTGGACTCCATAAGCTGTGCAGAGGATGGGCTGAGCAGCTTTGGCAAGGGGCCACTAGTGTACAGAACTTGGAGAGAAGGTGGCGTAGTTACACAGACATGGAAGATGATTCCTTCATTAGCAACACGGCACCCATATTCTTCTAAGAGGGTGCTTATGAAGGGTGGACTCTGGTTTGAAGACAAGAAAAGGAGCAAAGGTCTACTGAATGATTTTAATCTCGAAGGGCAGGGCTGCGGGGGAGAGCATGGGAACCTGAGTGGTTTCAGCTACCTCTAGACGTGGGTATGCACAATCTTCACATACAGCACGAAGCACGCACTGGCTTCATGTGAGCAGTGTTGGGACCTATACAGTCTTAATGGCAAAATGCACTCATGTGTTGACCGTGGAAGGAGATTTCACCATCGATATTTGTTGAGGGGCTTGTTGCTTGTTTAAAATTATTTAGATGTGGATTGATTGCCAATGCCTCTAATGAAAACAAAGTGACTCAGAAGAACAGTGATTCAAGAGAAATTTGTAGATGTGATTCTAGTTCTGCCCTGGAATGTACTTTCTGCACTTGTTTCCATCTCTGATGAGGGGAATAAGAAAGCCATGAGAGAGGTAGGATATGGAGGATATAAGAACGTTCAATGAATCTTTTTTTTTTCCTGCTGTAAAATGGGAAAAATGAAAATCTTCACTGTTGTGTGTCATGAGTATCAAGAGATACTGCATGCCATGAGCCTAGCACAATGCTTGGGGTATTCCAAGTGTTTAATCAATGGTAATCATTTAAAATTATTGGAAAGGTGGTCATCAACTTTGGAGACAGAAACACCCTGGCTTCAGTCCCAGTCCTGCTGCTCATTGGTCCTGTGACCCTGGCAAATTACTTTTGTAATCATTGCTTTCCTATCTGTAACATGGGAATAGCATCAGTCCACACCTCACCGAGCCATGGCAAGGGTTAAATATAAGTTCATCAATAAATGGGAATGATAATAGCATATATCACATATTGGGGTTGTGAGGATTAAAGAGAGCTTGGCCTATAGTAAGACCCCAAACTGTTAACTGTTATTAGAAATTAGCTCCACAAACCACCTGCTTACCTCATGAGCTGCTATTGAAGGAGGTTAAGTCTTGCAAAGGCAGCGCGATGATTTTTGTATCAATTAGCACTCATCTGTATGAATAGGAGTTATCATAGGATCTGATAGTTTGAGAGTCTTCTTTGCTAGTTGGATCACAGAGACACGCCTTCTTTGTGACCATAAGGGCATTGGTTGACCTCCTGTGCCTTAAGGCATGTAGACATATGCCTTCTGCTAGCTTCAAACGCTCATCACTTACATGGCCCTTTTGAAGTTGGGCGTATATTCTGCAGAGTGCGCAGTGTGGCCAGAGGCAAATCTGGCTCTTTGTTTAAAAAAAGAAGAGGCCAAGGTAGCATTTCAGTTGCTGATCATCTGAACTCAAGAAAGCACTACTGAGTCTGTGTTTATCTGTAAACTTACATGTGCTTTCAGGGTTATATATGTATAAATTATATAAATACCTTAAGTATACATGCATACATACAAGAAATATGTACACAAATGTATGTCCATGGTAACTATTTATTAAATGCATTTAGCAAAGACTTTCTAATTCTTCAGTTACCCAGAGTAGCATAAGGATTTGAAAATGCAAGATATAATATTTCATAAAAATTATTTCCAGTGATATTTCTCTAAATATAAGAAAGACTAGTCTAAGATAATTTAAGTCTTTAGAGCACAATCCTTCATGACCTCCAATAGCTAATTAAAGCTTTATTCTATGCATATCCAAACAAAGTGACATGCAGAACTGAATTATCTGTATCCTAGAAACCTAAATCCATCCCTTACCTCACCTCCTGCACAATGAAAAGCATTGTTGCAAAAGTAAATGTAGGATAATAGGCCATAGGTTATATATTTTTTTTAAATCCTGGAAACATGCAAAATATAAAGTTGAAAAGAGAAATAGTGATATTGTATATTTTGCCTTATGAATGTTGGATAATCACATCATTTTGCAGACCAAACACTGCAAAATTAGATGAATAGTTTTCCCATCCAAACATCTCACTGTTTAATAGTTGTCCAAGTGTCTAGAGATGCGTAACTAAGGAGTGTGAAATAAATAGGTTTAGTTTTTTCAAATCATGACCATTTTGTCCAAAGTTTTCTATACTTTTTATATCTTTTAAAATAGAAAAAAGGGAAAATGAGAAAAGAAACATCTGTTCTTTGGTTATGCATAAGCATATTGAGATTCTTTGCTGGGATAATAGACGCTTTATTACTGTAGTCTCAGCCTCATTTCCACCGTAGATTTAGATAATAGCAAAGCAGCTATTCCCCCAGATGTGGAAGAGTAGCTATAGCTAAAACGCACCTTTGACATCAACGTTTCATAGTTATTTGCGTATAATCCATTTACGATAACCATTTTAATTTCAGCTTTCAGTTGTCGACACAACACAATATCTTCAGAATGTGGATGCTGCTTCTTTAGCCCCTTATGGAAGAACCTGCTGGCAGTGAGCGATGCTTGCAGACCTCGCTACCCAGAGGTTTCAGCAGAATGGTCCCTCATAACGGGGCTGAGAAAGACAAACAGCCCCTGTAATTCACTGAAGTTCAGCTTTAGAACAAGCTGCTTCTTTTATGTACAAAGCTAGCAATTCACAAGTCCCAGCTGAAATGTATTTTTTGTTGTTGTTGGAACTCTCAAAGATAAGGCATTTGAAAATTCCTTAATTAGATTTAAGATTTTAGCCGTACAGTGGTTTCTCTTTGTAACCAGAATGCATTTATTTGGCAATTGCTTTATTTAGTGATGCTGATTTCACACTGTGAATAACCAACGGAAACTCTAATATACCAGCACTCCAATAGCTTTTTTTCTTTTGAAAACAGAAAGCAAAGAAATCAGAGGAGATTTATGGAGAGTGGCCCAAATTGAAACCTATTTGGAGGCACCTTTCCTATTTGCACAGGTAAACATCTTTGTGTTTTACTTTAAATGAAGGAATACATAGACGGATAGCTCCAAGTTTGAAACGCACATTAGAATATGTTTCTATAAAAACACATTACACAATCAGCATTCATAGAGGGCTGCCAGCTCTGGAAGACTTGCATGCCCATGGGTCATCCCTGGGGGACAGACTGTATATAAATACCAACTGCCAGTTCACAGTTTGTGCAAATATAAAGTCTGTTAGGCCAAGATAACATGTATATAGTGTGACATGGCAGTGCCGAGCTATGGCATGTGCAGACCGCAGTGCATTTAGCACTTGACATTTTCCACTTCTCAAGAAAGCAGCACACTATTTTCAGACAGACGGGTAAAAGGACAATAACTGTAATACGCACGGAGTCAAAAGGATTGAACAGCAACACCCATGACTGTCCAGAAGGCCATGTAGAGAAGAAAGAACTATATGCAATGTGCATAGCTGGTCATCCTTTTATTTCCTGAAGCATTAATGAGAAAGGAAGAGAACTTTGACCTTAGCATCTAGGTTTATAGCAGGGGCTCACATATTTGTGGGGAAAAGTGACATGTCTGGTTGCTTCTAATTTTACCAAGTTAAATCTGTCTCACTCCCTTTCTTCATGGTCCATGGACAATGACTCAATCCATGCATTACTTCTGCTATTGTTTTCTTTACTCTTCACTACAATCTGTTCCCAGTTTTTACGATTGGTGGCTTACCTCCCCCACCCTCTGACGATTCAAGTGAAATTATCCCCTAAACATTTTCCACCCTGTCGCATTGCCCACAGCTGTACTTGGTTTAATCCCTTCTCTGCCCTGGTAAGTCAGTCCCACCGTAATCCCAATTTACAGTCGCTCTTGGAGGCACGATGTAAAACCTGTGATTTCCATTTGGACATCTTTCTTCCCCTAAAAGCCCTCTCTCCCTCCTCGACATTCAAAAGTGCTATATGCATATCCTTATTATAGGCACCTTCATCTTTCTCCTTTGTAGTATAATTGTTTATGTGAAGGTCTCATACTTTCCCCTCAATTGAAATTTCTTTAAGAGATTGTAGCTTATTTGTTTTTGTGACCCACGTGAAATTCATTCATAAGGCTCTTTTGTCCATGAAATCAGTTTGTTGTTTCTCTATACTCTTATCTCTTCTCATGGAATGGGATTTGTTTGCTTTTAAAATCACAATTTAAATTATATAAATAATGAAGTGATTTGTTTTTAATGCTGTCTCCCTTTCAAGAATGTAAACTCCATGAGGGTTTATGTTCACAGTCAGATTCCCAGTCACTAGTACATAGTCTTCCCTTTAACAGGTATTCAATCTATAAGTGTACCGATAGGCAGACTGATCGTGGACAGGCGAGCCAGGAGCAACACACATACTCACACTCACACACACACACACACACATCTACCTCTGTATGAGGTCACACTCTTCTCTCCAGAAGACTATGACCACGAGAGCAAGGGTGAAGGATTTCTTCTCATAATTTCACTTCATTTTCATATTCAGTCCCTGTGAGGTAGACACCTTTTGTAACAGTTTTCTTACAGTATATACTGTTCCTTGATCACACTAAGGATAGTTCCCTGAGTGGCTTTGAGTCCACTGTTCTCCATTTCCTGCTTATGGTTTATAATAATTAGAATATATTGGGAGTGTGGTATCTGAAGCTAAGGAGGAATTGTCTGAAGTAGCTTGAGCTTTGCTGCTGTCCCTTCTAGGTAACATTATTTCTGTATTTCTGAGTTAGGGCTTCATTTCTCTCTATCCTGGAAGCTGCATGCCTTTGGAAGCTCAGCTCAGTGAGACCTGTAGCCCCTAAGGAATACGATCCAGGATAGGTTTCCTTTCTGTGTTCCTCATCTCTGATGTGAGTGAGACATTCACAAATGAGACACCTTGAGTGCCAAAAAAGCATTTTGGAGCCTTCGGGGACCAGCTCACAATGGATCCTAGCTTTCTTTAGTTCCTTGCTGCTTATAAGTCTACTGCAGGGGGGTGAGGGAATAGGAAGGTTATCAAGGAGACTGGAGGGAGGGACCATGAGGGAATCAACTCAGAGGGAAACCTCTGAGAGAAGTCCATTCAATACAGGGTTTAATTGAGGGAAACATGGAACCATGGGGAACCCAAGCAGGGGACCATGGAATGGCATCGGCCTTGGCTTGCTATGTGAACATACATTTGTTCTTGAATGTTTGATAATGATTCCCCCTTAATTGTTAGTCCATATTTAACTAATAAAAAAATGTCTACTGCAAGTACTTTTCACATATGAATGTATTTCATTTCATTGAACTTAGACAAGTCGATAATCAGTGCACAATGAAACTGCTTAGTACTATTATATTTGCACACTTCAGATTTCTGAATATTTCTCTCCCATCAGGACTTCTCTTAATCATAGAGATCCACCTAATTTCTAAAGATCTTCATTTAGAGTGTCAGACTGGATAGTTTGGTTTTTCACCAAATCATGCCATTTCCCGCTTTCTCTTGGTTGTATTTCCAGATACATTTCCTAGAGCTGCAGCCATGTGATTCTGTTTGAATAATGTGCTGACAAAATGTACATTTGCTTTCTACTTTCTACCTCCCTGTCTACGTGCTGGATGTTGAGGATTCAAGAGAGAACTCTGTGGTCTTAGATCATGGCTACATGACAGATGGGAAAAACCTGAGGCCCTCAATGACCTCCAGAATGAATTAAAATTTCTAGAATTGCCATATAACCCCACTTCTGAATATATTTCCAAAATCTCAGAGACATCTGCACCCTTTTGTTTATTGTAGCATTATTTACAATAACCAATATAAGGAAATTACCTTAATGTCCATACATAAATTAATGGATAAAAGAAATATATGTCCCTCAGTGACTGTATGGAGCAGAGATTTGGTCCCGAGTAACTGGGCTTAAACAAACTAAGACAAAGCTGTTTTGTTAAGCCATTAAACTTTTCAGGTTGTTTGCTACAACAATTGTCCCAGCCTTTCTGATAGGTATTTTTCTCTATAATATATTATTATTCAATCCTAAAAAGAAGGAAATCTGCTACTTGGGTCAACATGGATGAATCTCGAGAACTTCATACTAAGTGAAATAAGCTAATCACTGCAGGACAAATATTGTATGATGCCACTAATATGGGATATCTAAAAGAGTCAAGTTTATGGAAAGAGAATAGAATGGTGGTTCCAGAGGCAGAGGGCAGGAGGATAGTGGGAATTTCTGAAAGATGAAGATTTAGAGATCTGCTGTACAATGCTGTCCTATAGTTAACAGGTAGAGCTCCTTGTCAATGTTCTTACCACAATTTCCAAAATATCTCACACTTGTTTAGCTTGTCATCCATTTCAATCCCCTCATGATCCATTAATTCTCCAACCATCTGTTACCTACATTCCCAATGGCATAATGAGGCTAAGAGCAAAAGATAACAATAGCAATAAAGCCACAAAAACCAAAAGCAGAGGTACACTACTTTTCACCAAGTAGAGCACATTTTTTCTCACATTTTAATTCCCTGAATATTATATTTACCCAGCCTAAAATGCCCTTTTATTCGTTGTCTGTTTGACACAATTTTATTCTCTTAATAAGGCCCAATTAAATAATCACCTTTTCCTTCTTCCCTAACCTTCCATACTGAGTTAATTGCTCTCTCCTCTGTACTCTGACAGTACTTTGAATATAACTCTCTTATAGTGTTTATTCCTTTGGATTTCTCTGCATGTGTCTCCCAATTGGCTGTGGGATTCTAGAGGGCAAGAAATAGGTCTTATTTATCTTTAGATAATCCTTACCTACTTTGGTGAATAGCAACAAAGAAAGAATTCAAAAAAGGTTTGTTGAAATACTTTTAATTATCATATAACTCACTATCAAAGAAAAATGTGGCCTGGTCTTCTACTACGGGACTAGCTTTGCAGGAATATGTAGCTCTTTCCTACCTTGCAATTGCTACAATAATAAAGACAAGTCTATTATGATAATAGAAATCATTACTTACTTTGAATAAATGCTTATGTGCATGACACTGTGCTATGTTCTTCATGTACTGCATCTTGTTTAATCCTTGAAATGACTCTAGAAAGTTGATATCATTATATCCATTTTAAAGTAATAAGTTAGTGTACAGTTACAAAGTTTAGCTGTGAGAAAGGAGCCACTGACCTACACCTACAGGAGCTACTGACCGAGGGACGATTGCATTTGTCTCCAATGTGACACACCATTTGAGAATTTCCTAAGGGCTTTCTTGACTACTATAGCAAAATTCTTTTTTTTTAATTGAGAAATTTATTTTTTGAACAACCATATAAACTTATAACAAAATAATATAAAATGTATATGGATTCTGGAGATTAGATTTACCCCCCAAGAGTGCCTCCCCAGTTACCCACCCTTATCCCTCCCTTCCCCTTCCCACAATATTTCTAAAAAAGTATTAGGCTGTATAACATTACACCTTATCTGGATTTAACGCATGATAATAGACCACCTTTCCGAATGGCCAGGTTCTAGTTTCAACCTCCACAGATAAGTGAAGACATTTGACCCTTGGTTCTCTGGGTTAAGCTGATTTTACTCAGCATCATTTCTTCCATAGCCATCCATTTACCTTCAAAGGCTGCAATATCATTGTTTCTAATTGCTGTGTAAAATTCCATGGTATATATGTACCACAGTTTTTGGATCCATTCATCCAGTGAGGGACATCTGGGTTGTTTCCATGGTCTAGCAATAGTAAATTGAGCTGCTATGAACATAGATATTGCTGTGTCACTATAATGTGCTGATTCTAAATCCCCTGGAAAGATACCCAGGAGTGGAATAGCAGGATCATATGTAGGGTTCATCCCTAGTTTTTTGAGGATTCTCCACATGCTTTCCAGAGGGGCTGTACCAGTCTGCAGCTCCACCAACAATGTGCTAGTGCCTATCTCTCCACAGCCCCTCCATCATCTATTATTTTTTATTTTCTTCATTTTTGCCATTCTGACTGGCATAAGGTGATATCTTATTGTAGTTTTCATTTGGATTTCTCTGATTACTAGTGATTTAGAGCACTTTCTCATGTATTCATTGGCTTGATCAATGTCCTCTGATGAGAAGCTTCTATTTAGCTCTTTGGCCCCTTTATTAATTGGGTTGTTTGTGTTTTTGACGATTTTGTAGATTCTGGATGTGAGGCCCCTGTCAGAGGAATCCTAGCCCATGAGTCTCTCCAATTCTGTAGGAAATGTCTTTACTCTTTTGATTGTTTCCTTGGCAGTACAAAAGCTTTTTGGCTTTATGGTGCCCCATTTGCTGATTTTTTACTTTACTTCCTTCACTTTAGGGGACATGTTGAGAAAGTCTTTGCCTACTCTCAAATGCTGAAGTGTTGGACCTAATTTGTCTTCCATCAGTTGCAAGGTAGCTGGTTTAATTCCTAGCTCCTTGATCCATTTTGATTTGATTCTCGTGCAAGGAGAAAGATATGGGTCTAATTTCAACTTTCTGCAAGTGGCTGACTAGTTTGTCCAGCACCATTTGTTGAAGAGGCTATCACTCCTCCATGTAATATTTTGTCTCCCTCTGTCAAATATCAGATGTTTAAAGATTTGAGGGTTTGTTTCAGGGTCTTCTGTTCTATTCCATTGGTCTTCTTCCTATCTTGATACCAATACCATGCTGTCTTTGTTATTACAGCTGTATAGTATAGTTTTAAATCTGGTATGTCAAAACCACCTGTTTCATCTTTCTTGCTTAGTAGTGTTTTGGCAATTCTTGGTTTCTTATTGTTCCAAATGAATTTGAGAATTGCTTTTTCTATGTCTGTAAAGAATGACATAAGTATCTTTATAGGGATAGCATTAAATCTATATAATGCTTTCAGTAGAATGGCCATTTTTGTTACATTAATTCTGCCTAACCAAGAGCATGGGACATCTTTCCATCTTCTTAGGTCATCTTGGATTTCATTCTTCAATGACCGATAATTTTCATTGTAGAGATTTTTTATTTCCCTTGTAAGGTTAATTCCCAAGTATTTTATTTTTTTAAAGATATTTTGAATGGGACTTATTTCCTGATTTCTTCATCAGTCCTATTATTATTAGTGTATAGGAAAGTTATTGATTTAAGCGTGTTGATCTTGTATCCTGCCACTTTGCTAAATCTGTTTATAAGTTCAAGCAGTTTACTGATGGAGTTATTTGGATCTTCTAGATAAAGGATCAAGTCATTAGCACAGAGAGTTTGACTTCCTCTCTTCCTATTTTTATCCCTTTGATTTCTTTCTCTTGCCTAATTGCTCCAGCTAGCGTCTCAAGAACAATATTGAATAAAAGTGGTG
>PVKS010024737.1:0-30703 GCA_004027875.1 Aplodontia rufa | reverse complement strand
AGAACCCAAACTAGAGTAGGGGCTATGTGGGGACAGTTTTAAAACCTTAGGAAGGGCAGAAATCCCAATTTAATGCAGTGTTATAAAAGAGGAAAGAAAGAATTACTGCTCTAAAGCTCTTCTCTAAAGATTAGACAGAAGCCTTGAGGGAAATGATCACAAAATAATCAAATCCATGATGATCTCAGTAGGAATAAACCGGCAAATGAAGAGAGTTCCATCTAGGAAAGCAGATGTGCTTCGATTTTTCTCTCTCCAGCCAATTTCCCCAATCATTATGTGAATATAAGTGAGAGATGAATGCAGATACTGGAGCTGTGGTTCAACAGCCTAAAGTTTGCTTCCGAAGCAAACTAACCAGAGCCTCAGAAGTATAGATATGATGAGGAACCAACCAAAGACTCACTGTGGGGGTTCCATTTAGTCAGGGTAGCTTGGAATTGAGGACATATCCTCAAAGACAGGTAAAATGAGACAGCCCCACTACATAAGGTCAATATTAAACAGGGCTTATCTTGAAGGTAGTTGTTGCAAAGAACATGAAAATAATGATAACAAACAGGACATTTAAAAATCTATTGGATAGAAGGAAAGATCAGAGGATGCCATTTCTTTGACAGATGAAAGCTTTTAAGATCTTTCTCACTTTTTTTTTCTCAGAAAAGATGACCAGTAAATACTCAGCCGTAGCGAGTTGCAGTTATACTGTCGAGAAGGAAGGCAAAATTCAGATAAGGAAGGAACGGTGTCACTCAGATTGACCCAGAAATATGAAATGAGTGGAGCTTAGCTGGGTCCAAGACAGTGTCCACAAGACCTTTCTGCATTGGTGGAAATTATCCATGTCTGCAGCTTCCAGGACAGTAGCTTCTAGAAGCAGTTCTTGCACACTCAGAAAGTGACTAGTGAAATTAAAAAACTTAAGTTTTAAATTTTATTTAATTTTAACCCCTGAAATTATAATTAGCACTTGTGACTAGATGGCTTTCATATTAGACAACTCAGGTCTGGAGCATGCATCCCAGGGTCATTTGAGCTATTATGGAGGAGCTACTTGCCTGCTGTCATGAGACAACACATAAGACAGAGAGTGATCCAGAAGTTTTGGAGAAGGTCCAGGGTTATTTTTCTACTTTTGTAAGAGAAATGTGACCTCTGTAACTACAGGTTTGTCTAACATCTTAACATATGTGAGATATTGTCCTCACGTTTATGAACTCGTACGCAACATCTTATGTAGCCCATAGGCATATCTTAATGCCTGTTAAATTTGTCATTCACTCCTTCTTTTTTTCCTGCAGGAAATAATTGTCACATAAAGCATGAATTCAGCTGGGGGAACCAGATGATGCAAATACAGTCTGCATCCTCATCTTCATGGAGATGATAATTTAGTAAAAGGAACAGTCGTCACTTATGATTTATTTAATTATGTCTATTAAAAAGTACATCAACTAAAAGGACAAAGTGCTGTGGGAACCAATAGCAAGGCTCTGACTCATCCAAAGATGGCAGTGTGGCCTTCCTGAGGTAGAAACTTTTGAGAAGAAGTTAGTCTGGCAGAATTGCAGGGTAGAAAGGGGCATTATAGGCCCAGGGAACTGTGTATGGTGGCCCTAGGGAATGAAGGACTTTGGGGTATTCCAAGATCCATAAGAACACCGGTGTAGTCAGGATGAATGAATGGATTATAGTTATTGCCAATAAACACAATAGACCCCAGGGGTTTTCTAACTTTTTCTTATCAGCAGTGGAATCCTTTAGTCAACAAAATATTATGGATGACCCTCATCATGCAGACATGCTTGGGTTTCTTGTGGACCTCCTGCACAGATGTGCCTCTGCTGGGCTCTAGGGCTGGAATGACATCATTTGAAAATGCTGCTGGAGTCAACTCTTTTCATTTCACAGATAAGGAATCTGAATCTCAAGGCAAGTGTAGGACTTGGTTAAGGTCACACAGCCTGCTGAGAGAAAAGGGGACTTAGCACCATGGTCATTGGTGCCCCTGCTTTACTGCAATGGAAAAGTTCTGAACCTGCTGCCAAGGATTTTTTGGCAAACTGTTGATCATTCAGTTCTGTCCAGCAAATATTTGTTTTATTGGTGCATTGTAATTACACAAAATAGTGGGATTCTCTGTAATATATTAAGATATATACATAATTTGTCCAATTTCATTGCCCTTCTTTCCTCCTCTCCTTCCTTCCCTGATATCCATCTTTTACTAGTCTCCCTTCCAATTTCTTAAAAATCCCTCCCTTTTTTTCCTCTAGTTTCCACGTATGAGAGGAAACATAGGGCCTTTGACTTTCAGAGACTGGCCTATTTCACATTGCATTATGTTCTCCAGTTCCATCCATTTACCTGCAAATGACATAATGCCATGCTTCTTTAGAGCTGTGTAAAACTCCATTGTGTATGTATACATTCATGTGACAGGCACCAGTGGCTAGCTATTGATAACTTGGCTATTGTGAATTGCCAGCAAATATTTTTGAGCACCTACTGTACATGCCAGATACTCTCCTGAGTGCTGGGACTACATCAGTTAAAACAGCCCATATTCCCTTGTGGAGGTCAATTTTCGTGAGCTTATTTTCAGTCAATGAAATATTGGGCTGGATAAGCCAGTGGCCTCTCTAGTTGTGGAAATCCTTAGGGTCTTATGATAGTAGTGTAAAAAAAAATCCCTTACCCACCAATTATATAGGTCAAAGTAGTAAAGTAAATGGTTAGTGAGTGGCAGTGAGCAGAAGATTCCTGATAAGCACAAGTTTGATAGGTACTGCCAGAGAAGAAGTCACCTGTAACCTCAAGAGTGTTGCAGCTTTACCCCAGTTCTTTCTCTGCCCTTTCGTCAACCTCCTTCCTGTGCACTTGTTAATAAAAATCATTTCTTGATGATTTGAGCATGGCTTTTAATCCAGTTCCATGCATATTTTGATGTGGTTGCTGATGGGGCCCACAGAGCCCAGTGAGGTATGGTCTGATCCTAGTCTGAGTCCACCCTCTTGCACGGCATGCTACTCCTCACAACTAGTTTTACATTGAAGAAATGAAGTGGTTCTTCCATAGGAGACTGGCTCTTCCCAATTTGAGTGTCAGTTCTTTCTCTGGTGCCCAAGCAAAATAGTCTTGTATTTCTATTTCTTCCAAGATGTTAGTGGTGAAATGGTTCATTTTTAATCATCCCTAGTCTCTTTCCTCTTCTTTCTTACAGAGAACATAAAGAGCTGATAGTATGACACACCCCAAAAGTATCCTTCCCCAATGACCACTGCCAGTTTCCCCAGGCTACTCTGCCCACAGGGTGAGCTCTCGCTGAAAGTCAGGAATCAAAGTTGTCCCGCTTGCCAGCCCCCAGCTTGCCTGGAGTCTTAATTCCAAGGTCCAGTGCATTTCTTCATCCCTGGTGACCAAGTCTGTGGAAAGACCATTTGCAGCATCCTCTCCAGCACAGTGGCCTGGATAGGGGGCTGGTTGTTGGTATGACCAAGTCCAGGCCTTGAGACTCACACTTCAGTACTCCCTCCAATAGAATAGGAAAACCAGGCACCTTAAATGCCACTAACACATCAATCTTAATTCTCTCTTCCATTTCTTCTATAAAGTAAAACTTCACATTCTGTAGAAAAAGATCCACATTTGAGAAAATAAACTTTTAGTAAGCCTTCTGTCAGTGGCATCCCAGTTTTCTCAAATTCCTTTTCCTTTTAAGGTAGGGGATAGGCAAAAAGTCAAAATGGCGTTGGTACCTGATGGTGCATATGAAAATTTCACTGAAACTAAAAAGGCAGGATAGCCATTTAGACTTGGTCACAATGGTGGAAGTGTAGTTCCAGCTGTATATAACTTCACAGTTGGGGTTTTCTCTACATTTTCATTGAAAACCATCCTGACATAAATCACCTAATTCTTAGTACTGCATTTGGCAACACCATTGTTTGCAACCAGTTTTAAACAAAATCACAAACCCAAAAGAAATATTTGAAGAATTTTAATTTTTATTTCTACTAAGGAAAGTAACCAAAAGATGCACTGCCTGGGTTAATGGGATTGCACACACTGGGCAGTATAAAATGAAGGTTTTTTTTTTTTTTTTTTTAGTTTTTATTTTCAGTAGAAGGAACTTTGGGTAAAATAATGAAATAGTTTTAACACATGCATTTGGAAGTGTATTCATGTTTGTTCAGTGAACGATTTCCTGTGCTGAAGGATTGTATTAATAAAAACTCTGGCAGCAAATGGAATTTCAAAAAAGAACCTCTGAAAGTCTGATTTTTTTAATTGCCTCATGGAACTTACTGAAATCTTGTGCCTGTCCTTCCTTTCTTATTTGATTGCTTTGAAAAGCCCTTAGAATTCAGTCTAAGAGGCTTAACTTTGTTCACTAATATTGGGGTGCCTGACAAAGTTTTCAATATTTTAGCAGAATGAATAAATATGCCCCCCCCCACACACAAATAAAATAAATCTATTTTATTTGTGTGTGTGGGGGGGCATATTTGACCATTGATAACAAATTATATTCCATACCCAATCTGGAAAATTCCATTTTCTTTTAAATTCCACAAAAATGTCATTGTTCTTACATGTGAGGACAATTGTGAAATTATAAAGGATTAACAAAGTCGATTTAGAACTTGAGGGGCTTAGAGTTCAATTTTACAGCCTTTCTGCTTCTCTTCTCCTTTAAAATCCATGCAGAGACAAAAATAATTGACTATTAGATCTTTACCCAGAGATTCAGTCCAATTCAAACACGTTTATTGAGAACTTGTTCTGTGCCAGTGGATTCTGAGCATCTGGGATGCAATTCCTGCCTTCAAGAAATTTATAATCTAGTGAGGAATAAAGACACCCATTGACCTATTTATTAGAATACAGTCATAAATGCACTGAGAAGAATAGGGATGAGGTACAGGGATGTGGCGCAAAGAGAAAAAGGTATCATATAAGGGGCAGTGATTAAATGTGAGGGTCTGGGGATGCGGCAGGGGATATGGCTTCCCTCAGTGGCCAGGTCAGCCCCCTGACTGGAATAAGAGAGAGCCATCACCTTGGCATCCCAATGCATGGGTGAGGTTTGCTGTTTGCTTTCTCTATTGTATGTTATAGAAATCTCCCATCTCTGTTAAAGGGTACTCAAACACAGGATTATAAAAATGCAAAGGCAGGCCTCTGAAGGTAGAGCAGTAGATCCAGTAAGAGATGACTGTTGAGTGATATATGGTCCTCATAGGCCCTTCTCTCGGACCCATGCTAGACAGACATCACTAATCACTCATGGCACTCTTTCTTTTTTATCTCTGACAAGATGGTGAACTAGGCAGTATCTACCAACCAGTGAGGTTTTCCTTAGGAGGATACATATTGACATATCCAGAGATTCTGCTTCTGGAAACTGAGTAGGAAGGTGGGGGCTCATTGGGTATGCTGATCCAGAATTCCTGAGGACCAGCATCCTTTTCAGGAAGTCCATGGGTGGAGGATGTAGGTCATGCTGGGGGAACATTGGGACAGTAGTGCTAAGTCCTTAAGAAGGGCCAAGGCAAAAAATAGTTGGTCTTTTCTGATAATCAAATGAAGGAACAGAGGTGGAAATTTGAGGACAGAATTTGTCATATTTAGTTTCTTTGTAACCCATTGCTGTGACCTCATTTCTGTCTCCTTCCTGGAGTGGAGGAAGGGGCAGGCTGTGCTGTGATTGCGCCTGCTCCAGCTGCTCCAGGCATTGGGGGAGGCCTCCTGGCAGGGCAGAGCTGCCTTTCGTGTCAGAAACAGAGAAAGGAAAATAACAACAAAGTTTTCCTGGTTTTAGAAGAGACCTGCAGGAAAGATGCAATAGGGAACACTCTTCAAGGAGAATAAAATGAATCATAGAAGTGTCTATTTTAGGAGATTTTACTTTTGATTAATATCAGGCATAGAGAAAAATACTAAACAAGGACAACAACGGTGATGGGAGTTATCATTTACATATGCCAGTTTCTCCTCTTGTTTCATGTTATATGTTTTCTCTTCCTTCACTATATTGATCGCAGAATCTTCTGTCTTTTAGCAAAGATGGAATTACAATGGTGTGTTTCTTTTTTTTTTCTTTATTAGAGCTTTATACATAGTAGTTGGGTTCATCCTGATAAATTCAAACATGCGTGGGCAATGGTGTCTGCACCCTAACCACCAGGAAAGAATTTGCCAGAAGGTTCCGTGATATCCCATCATCTTCTTACTGTAGCAGGAATTAGAATGTACCAAGGATAAAGGCTGCTAACAGTTCCAAGTTTATTATAGGATTAAACCTGTAAATCTAGTTCCTTCTTTGATTATTCTTTCTGTAACACTTACAAATTTTTCAAAATTTTTGTGGGCTCCAGCCCCCTCCCCCAAATATTTTTATCACTCAGATATGCCATAAAGATTTTTGTACATTTCTTGTCAATTTCTTGACCTTAAAAATTCTTTATAAGAGAAAAAAGAGTGGGGGCCTGGAGCAGTGGCTCAGCAGTTGTGGCACTTGCCTGGCATGCGTGAGGATGTGGGTCCAAACCCCAGTACCACATATACAAGTGTTGAAAGCAATGAATGTCACATGAAAAACTAAATAAAATTGATTCTCTCTCCCCCTCTCTCTCACTGTCCTTCTCTCTCTTTAAAGAAAATCTTTATAAGCATGCTTTTTAAAGATTGCATTATATTTTGCCATTTACATGTTAGTGTGTGTTAACAATTTTACTATTTTTTCAATGTGTTGCTTTCGGTTCTTTTTTTTTTTAAGAAAGGGGGAGAGAGCAAGAGAGATAAAAAGAGAGAATCAATTTTATTTATGTTTTCATCTGGTCTTTGTTTCTTTGACAATTAGTTGTGTATGTAGTGCAGGGGTTTGAACCCAGGTCCTTGAGCATGCCAGGCAAGTGCTCCAACAGCTGAACCACCACTCTAGCTCCTGCTTTCAGTTCTTGATATAAATAGATTACTAATAATCCTCATATCAAAATTGTCTCCACTTTTATCTATGTCATGAGAGATTCCTAGAAGCAAAATACTGGCCAAAGGGTTATGAATATTTTCAAGATTTAAGAAATCCTCCGGTTATTAAATATATTTCAATATATATCTGTAATGTAGCAAATAAAATATGGAACATTTTACCAAGGAAATGATATTGACCATTGCTATGATTTAGATATAATTAAATAGAGTCCTCCTAAAAATTCATATGATTAAAAGCTTGGTCCTTGGTCAAAAGGTGCTATGAAACCTTAAGAGGTAGGGCTAATGGGAGTTCCTGAGGTCATTGGGGGTATGCTCTTGGAAGGTCATTTTTCTGTGACCCCTTGAGGTCTGCTGAGAGAGGTGTTATTAAAGTAAGAAGACTGATTCCATCCAGTCTCCCAGCTTCCTGACTCTCTGTGTGATCTTCCTCCACATGTGTTCCACCATCCATCATTGGTTAGGGGGTTCTTGCCAGAGCCAAGGTCTATGTCTTGATTCTCCAACTGTGAACTAAATAAACCTCTTTTTCATTGTAAATAGCCTGTTTCATGCATTTCATTATGGTAATGAAAAGCTAATACAACCCCATGCATGTATTCATTCATTCATTCTTTCATTCAGGGAACATTTACTGAGCTCCTGCTGAATGGGCAGGATATACCCATGACCTTGAGAAAGTGGATTTGGCTAAAGGGAGAATACAATCACTGTGAAGCACCAGATATTTTCAGGGAGTGTTGGATAAAAAGCTCAATGATTGCAGGTGATGTTATTACAAACAGCTGGAGGGAAGGGGTCCTTACAGCATCTTTATACTGTAGGTCCAGATAAAGTTCTCCGAGAAGCTAACCTGCAGACCAGGACCTGAATGGCAAGAAAGAGATGTCTTATGAAGACAAGGAAGCAGAAGTAGGTCTCTCTAGAACGAGGTACAACAGGTGCAAAGGCCAGATAGGGGCTTCTGTTTGAGGACAAGGGAGGTAGAAATCATCTGGAAAGGTGGAAGGGCCAGGCTCAGTGGGTTAAGGAACCAAAGATATGAGTACAGATATTTACATGGAAGGATCTGGAAATGGGATCCTCACTGATCCAGTGAGGGTGAGGTTGTCCAGCTTTTGGATAAGAGGCACACTCTGAGAACAAGGAAAACATTCTATGCCTGATCAGACTCATAAACTGGAAAATGTCCAGAGCACCTTCACAGGTAAGCCACTGAAGTCTGAAAGATTGCGGTACAGTTCAATTCAAACGTTCATTTGGAGAAGGGGTAGAGGAAGACAAATTTCTTCCAGAACTACAGGAAGAAAAGGAAAAACAACCCAAGTGACAAGCCAGGAAATTGATGCAATAAATTATGGTGAATTCATAGTATAAAATGCTATGCTATCATTCAGAAATCATGGATGCAAAGAATTTTAATGAATGGAAAATGTCCATGACACTGTGCTGATTTTCTTTAAAAATGTGAAATCATAGATAGTAGCACAGTTATAATATATAGATGTATATGTATACTCATAAAATATTCTGAAATAGAGTGCTCCAAAATATTAACAGTGGATGTCTTTTGGTAGTAAGATCATGATTATCTTTAATGTCTGTTGGTTTGTTTTTACTTTTCTGACTCTTCCAAATTTTTAATGATATATGCATTACATCTCTAATCTGAAAAATAGGTCGATGCTTTTTTCAGTGTCAGAATTAAGATGAAATTTATTATAGAGTTAATCAATTATAGAACAACGAACCATAGTAAGAATAGGGGCACTTGTTAGAAAAACATTGAAGTGAATCGGATAACAAAGCCTTACTTTATTGAGCATCTTATTAGAGAACTAGGAAAATACCTACAAAGAAGCAGAAGTGGTACCCAGAGAAGAAGAAAAAGACTCTCACCTTGACAAAAAGGCATTAGACAATGTCCTTGAAGAAACTGACCTACTGGGCACTTGTGACTCCCCCTAAAAGATCCAAGAAACAAGAAAAAAGGAAGCAGCCATGATGCTGTGTGTCTTGGATCGCATTTAGAGAAACAGAAAATACTGTTCTTGGATGCTAAGTGAGACTAAGGCCATTTTGTTAAAAGAAAGATGGTCAGAGAAAGATAAAAATCTGATGATGAGCATGTTTCAGATCATAAGATGATAAAGTGGTGGCACTGCAGGAAGCATGCCACTTCATCCCTAAAGAAGGTTGCAAAGTAAATGTGTCAGGCAGGTCTCTGGATCCCAAGAAGGCAAAACCACATCCAGTTTTGCTCCAGCACCAAGAACATTGCTTGGAACATAATAGGTACTCAATAAATGTTTAAAACAAATGAATGAATCCAATAAACCATGAATTTTAGGTTTATCAAGAGGTAACACTTGAAAACTCATTTTCAAATTCACACATTCTTTCTACACATATTTGTTGAGCATTTCCCTGTGTGAGACATCGTATTCAAATAGAAACTAATTCACATCAAATTGGACTAAATCAGTGGGTCCATATTTGATAGGGAAAGGGAGTAGTGGTGGGTGATGTTTCTACACATATCCTTGGCCTCAGAGATTGATGATCCTTCATTTCAATTCTGGGACCTGGATCTTTTAAGTGCAATAAACAGCAAAAAGTGAGTTGAGTTTCTCAGGCAGTTGAAAGCCCTGGCAGTCAGAACAGTCCCGTTTTAATGCATGAGTGAGTCGAGCAGGCTTGATTTGGGAATGATTTGAGGAAAACAAATAGGGAACAACAGAGTATCACTTAGACAGCGTCTCATATGCTTCCCCCTCAAAGATTTGGCCATCTTTCCATCAGTTTGAATAATTATGGGTTATGCTTTTGAGAAGCAAAACCCCCAGTGTTCCACTTTAGTAGCCTCCAACACAGTCAGTCTCCAGCAGCCGTACACTACAGCTTTGGGCATGGGGACATTGAATTTGCTTTGCCACTTTTTTTTTAATTGAGAAATTTATTTGTTGAACAAACAATCACAGAAACTTTTAACAAAATAATATATAATGTATATAGATTCTGAAGATTAGATTTACTCCCAAGAGTGCCCCCTCTAGTTACCCACCCTTATCCCTCCCTTCCTCTTCCCACAATATCCCTAAAAAAAAGTATTAGGTTGTGTAACATTACACGATATCTGGATTTAACACCTGATAATAGACCACCTCTCTCAATGGCCAGGGTCTAGTTTCAGCCTCCACAGATGAGTAAGACATTCCACCCTTGGTTCTCTGGGTTATGCTGATTTCACTCAGCATAGTTTCTTCCATAGCCATCCATTTACCTTCAAGGCTGCAATATCATTGTTTCTAATTGCTGTGTGAAATTCCATGGTGTATATGTACCACAGCTTTTGGATCCATTCATCCAGTGAGGGACATCTGGGTTGTTTCCATGATTTAGCTATTGTAAATTGAGCTGCTATGAACGT
This sequence comes from Aplodontia rufa, assembly GCA_004027875.1. Classification (NCBI taxonomy): domain Eukaryota; kingdom Metazoa; phylum Chordata; class Mammalia; order Rodentia; family Aplodontiidae; genus Aplodontia; species Aplodontia rufa. Next base: position 20,277 of record PVKS010024737.1, on the reverse strand, counting down.
GGATATTGCCGTGTCACTATAATGTGCTGATTTTAAATCCCCTGGAATGATACCTAGGAGTTGGAATAGCAGGATCATATGGTGGTCTCATCCCTAATTTTTTGAGGAATCTCCACACTACTTTCCAAAGGGGCTATACCAGTCTGCAGCTCCACCAACAGTGTGTTAGTGTGCCTATCTCTCCACAACCCCTCAAGCATCTATTATTGTTTATTTTCTTCATTTTTGCCATTCTGACTGGTGTGAGGTGATACACAGACATAGAAAAAGGAATTCTTAAATTCATTTGGGATAATAAGAAACCTAGAATTGCCAAAACACTACTAAACAAGAAAGACGAAACAGGTGGTTTCGCCATACCAGATTTAAAACTATACTACAGAGCTGTAGTAACAAAGACAGTAGGGTACTGGTATCAAGATAGGAAAGAAGACCGATGGAATAGAATAGAAGACCCTGAAACAAACCCTCAAATCTTTAAACATCTGATTTTTGACAAAGGGGGACAAAATATTACATGGAGGAGAGACAGCCTCTTCAACAAATGGTGCTGGACAAAGTGGACAGCCACTTGCAGAAAGTTGAAATTCAACCCATATCTTTCACCTTGCATGAGAATCAAATCAAAATGGATCAAGGAGCTAGGAATTAAGCCAGCTACCTTGCAACTGATGGAAGACAAATTAGGTCCAACCCTTCAGCATTTGGGAGTAGGCAAAGACTTTCTCAACATGTCCCCTAAAGTGAAGGAAGTAAAGTAAAAAATCAGTGAATGGTATGCCATTAAGCTAAAAAGCTTTTGCACTGCCAAGGAAACAATCAAAAGAGTTAAGAAGTTTCCGACGGAAATGGAAAGAATCATGGACTATGATTCCTCGGACAGGGGACTCATATCTAGAATCTACAAAATCCTCAAAAACCTCAACTACAAAAACACAAACAACCCAATCAATAAATGGGCCAAAGACCTAAATAGAAACTTCTCAACAGAAGACATTGATCAAGCCAATGAATACATGAGAAAGTGCTCTAAATCACTAGTAATCAGAGAAATCCTTTGCCACTTTTAATCTCATCGAGTTTTGTTTCATACATTTTTGGAGAGCTTTGTGTTCATCTCAGTACCTGTCATGGTAGAAGTAGTTCACCACATGAGCTTAGAGCAAAGCTCCCATGTGGCCCCACTTTGCTCTGTACTTATTCTTTTAACTGGGGGGTGGTGGCATAAGTTTAAATCATTTTTTATTAGTTGTTATAGCCTTACATGTTGAAGGGACTCATTGCTATACATTCATACATGCATATGTACTGACAAAATAATGTAAACCTGATCCTTGTCCAGGATCTCCCCTCCCTCACCCACTCCCTGATATCTTATCTCCTCGGTAATTCCCCCATGTTACAGATATAAATGACCATTTACATTTATATTCGTTTTTGAAATTTCTAGATTTTTATGCTTGCCTGAGTATAATTCGGCTTCTAATGGGAGTCAAGTGTACTCTAAAGTACTAATATTTCCCGCTCTGTACTTATTCTTCACTGTATTTGTAACTCTGAGTGTGCAGTGTTTCAGCTACTTACCTAACAAGCTGGGGAAACTCAAGATATTAAACTGCAGTGTTATTGAATGTAGCACAAGGCAAATTTCAAACGCCAGTAACTCTAGGAATTAAGTGCATTTGACCTGTGAATTTATCTCATGACATTTTTGTTCATCTTCATCCAGTGCATCTATTGTTTCAAGCCTGATGAAATTAAACCTAAGTCTGGGGATGTGACTCAGTGGTAGAGCCCTTGCTCAGTATGTGCAGGGCCCTGGGTCTAATCCCCACAACTGAAAAAAAAAAGTTAAAACTTAAAAACAGATAAATGAATGAAAAAAAAAAACTGCTAATGAAATTAAGCCTAATTGAAATTATTCAGGGGAAGGAGTGACCTAAGTCACTGAGACAAGCTGGGGAAAAAGCTGATTTAGGGTAGCAAGACAGGCATGAGTGCTCTAATTAGTGGCCAAATGGGATCTTCTCACAATCTGTTAGGGTCTGAGGTAGTGTTCAGTCCTTTTGACTTTTGCTCTAAGTCATTGAGAAAGGCCAAACCGCCAAACCCAGATATATAAGGCCAAGACTAGAATTCTCCCAGAATTGGCCTGGTAATCATGTTAGACCTTTTTCTGAAAACAAAGAAAATGGAAAGATGAGAACATGGATAATTCTATGGTCTGTGATGCTTCATGGAGTTTCTCAGGCCAAACCAAGATGCAATGAATATTTATTGTATTAATAAATAAATGGTACCAGACATTGGGATTCTTGGTCTCTATGACAGTGGAAAAAAGAAGAGGAATTGGAGAAAACACTGAAAAGTTTAAAAAATTTCCCAACTCTTCTTGGGAAAGAGAATTATTAAGTTTTAGGTGGGCCGTCTGAGCAACCCATCAGTATGCCCAGTTCTTTAAAGGAATCCATCTGGAAAGATGCCTCAAGTTGAGTGTTCCAGGTACATTGGCTCCTCTCTGGTTGTTTGTTTGGGTTTTTCTTAAGGACATCCAGTAATGACCTTTTACTGAATCCTCCATCCTCTCTTTAAATTACAGACTATATTAGTCAGCTTTCCATCAATATAGTCAATATCTGAGATAATCAACTTATAAAGATAAAAAGGTTTGTTTTTACTCACAGTATTAGAACTTCTAGTCCATAATTGATTGACATCTACTGCCTTTGAGCTGTGGTGAGGTAGCACATATGGCATAAGCACATGGTGGAGCATAATTGCTCAACTCATGATTAGAAAGCAGAGAGCAGGAGGAGGCTTAGATTCCCCAATTCCCATCAAGAGAAGGCCCACCCCCCGCAGTAGGCTCCCACATCTCAAGGTTCCACCACCTTTCAATAGCACTGTCTACCAGAAACCAAACTTTTAGAACACCAACCTTGTGGGACACTCAAGATCTAAACTGTAGCACTGATCATTACATTTTGATTTGCAACATCCTGTTCTGAAGCAAATTTCCAGAAGAAAAACAAAAGTCTCTGCAATAAGCTACTTGAGTTCCCTAAAAGAGGAACCTCTGGTAAAGCTCTGTGCTGGATTTGCTTGATGTAAATCCATTAAAAGAAAGCATAATAGAGGAGATTAATTGGTTTGACTTCATAACATTTCAAAATTTCTCTCCATAGGCTCACTCATGAACAAAATTAATGAGCAAGCATCAAGCTGAGAAATATTTGAAACAAACATAACAGAATAAAAATATGAATATTCCTAATATGTAAAGAATTCATAGAAATCAATAAGGAAAACATTAAGACCCAAAATAGATACCCAGGTAAAGGACAAACAAATCTCTAAAGAGGAAATGCAAATGGCAAATCAGTCTAGGATAAAAGTCTGGTCTCACTGGTTTTGAATAAAATGCAAATTGAAAGAGCAAAGAGTATTATTTTCCCTTATCAAATTAGCAAAGATTTTAAAATGATGGTCCAAGAAAAGGTTCAGTGAGGTAGAATGTCATGCACTACTAAAAAGCCCAGACATTCTTGAAAATAGCCTATCTGCATCAACAGCCTCAAAATATGCAAATGCTCTTTGACCTAGGAATTCATCTTCTAGAAATATATCTTGAGGATGTCAGTGAGCTGTGGGACTTCATTTACATACCAGGACATTCATAACAGATGTTTGGTTTGTTTCAATGGGTCAAAGTATATCAAACTTTGAAAATGGCTCATTCAATGGAATGGTTGTTCATAACATGGGAAAATTTTTGAGATTTAAAAAAATAGGAAAATTTCACTAGGTATATTTTATATATAGTTTTTAAAATGGGAAGAAATTATTTCCAATCCTCACATCAGTTATCATAGGGTAATGAGATTACAGGAAATGGATTATTTTCTTTTAAAATGTACACCAACTCCCACCATGTTTTCCAGAGAAGATATTTTTTTCTTCTTAAAATAGAAAAGGAATAATGATCCTTCATAGATACCCTTCATCTATGTCAGTGACTTTTTCATTTAGCATTCATTGTCTTATAACATGTACTCAATCTACCGACAGATAACCCATAAATTACATAATACATCATATCATGTTTCCCTTTCTCCCTTGGCTGCTAAGATCAAATATAATGCTTCACTAAAATAAATAATTACCTTGACTTTTTATTGAAATTTTCTTTATCTCTCTGTACCACTTTGTATATTTTATATTTATTCTTACAGTTTTATAGTATATACCTTTAGCTAGGAATCATTTCAGATTTTTTTTATTTTGAATACAGGTAATGATTTCAATAAATATCTACAAATGTGTATATGAAGTTTTAGAGGCAGTGAATATATTTGGTTTTGATGTGTTACACAGCATCGGGGGTTTATGGGAAGTGGCATGAGGATCTTAGTGGTGTTGAGAGTGTCTAGTATGTACATGTATGTATGCTCATATGTGTGCACATGTGTTCACAGTGATACATTGCTAATTCTTTATTAGTCATTATAGAATACAAATCTCAGGGCTGCAGCCTTTTGTGCCTGGCATGTTATTTCAGAACTGTGTAGATTCTGTGCCTTGATTGTGCAGTTCATGGTGTGGTCTGAACAACAGAAACCAACTAGCAAGGAATTCTATCCCTTTTACATAATGGGGCAAAACTTCATTGCATCCCTTAGGTCCTTCCCACACAAGTCTACAGAAAAGTTGAGGTGGAAACAAATTCTTTGGTCATACCATTGCCATTGATTTTTTTCCTAAAGAAAACTGAAGAAAAAGAAAGAAAGAAAACTGAAACAAGTCATCTGAATCTTAGGATAAAACAACTTTTTAAAACTTACTCTGGGCTTACCAAAATATATAACTTACTTAAATTTGTACAAGATTTTGTGTATCATTTCAATAAAGCTTATTCTAGACCTTGCAGAAAGTTGAAATTAGGCCCTTATCTTTCACCTTGCATGAAAATCAAATCAAAATGGATCAAGGACCTAGGAATTAAACCAACTACCTTACAACTTAGAGAGGACAAATTAGGTCCAACACTTCAGCATTTGGGAATAAGCAAAGACTTTCTCAACATGTCTCCTAAAGTGAAGGAAGTAAAGTAAAAAATCAGTGAATGGGATGTCATAAAGCTAAAAGCTTTTGCACTACCAAGAAAATAATCAAATTAGTCAAGCAGTTTCCTACAGAATTGGAGAGAATCATGATCTGTGATTCCTCTGACAGGGGCCACATATACAGAATCTACAAAATCCTCAAAAAACTCAACTTCAAAAACACAAACAACCCAATCAATAAATGGGTCAAAGGGCTAAATAGAAATTTCTCAACAGAGGACATTGATCAAGCCAATGAATACATGAGAAAGTGCTCTGAATCACTATTAATCAGACAAATACAAATGAAAACTACTTTAAGATTTCACCTCACACCAGTCAGATTGGCAAAAATGAAGGAAATAAACAATAATAGATGCTGGAGGGGTTGTGGAGAGATAGGAACAATAGCACACTGTTGGTGGAACTGCAGACTGGTACAGCCCCTCTGGAAAGCAGTGTGGAGAATTCTCAAAAAGCTAGGGATGAGCCCACCATATGATCCAGCTTTTCCTCTCGTGGGTATTTTTCCAGGGGATTTAGAATCAGCACATTACAGTGACCCAGCAAAACCTATGTTCATAGCAGCTCAATTTACAATAGCTAAATTATGGAAACAACCCAGATGCCCCTCACTGGATGAATGGATCCAAAAAGTGTGGTAAATATATACCATGGAGTTCTACTCAGCAATTAGAAACAATGACATCACACTCTTTGAAATTAAATGGATGGCTATGAAAGAAATCATGCTGAGTGAAGTCAGCATAACCCAGAGAACCAAGGGTGGAATGTCTTCACTCATCTGTGGAGGCTAGAGCTAAACCCTGACTATTATGAAAGGTGGTCAACTCTCATGTATTAAACCCTGATAAGGTGTAGTGACATACAACCTAAGGCATTTGTAGAGATGTATTTGGAAGAAGGGGTTCGTGGTAGAGGGATAAGGGTGAGTAATTAGGGGGACTCTAAGTGGTAAATCTAATGTTCAGAATATAAATATATTATATTGTTTCATTGAAAAAAAGCATTTATTCAACTGGAAAAGAGTACAACAAACTCTGGAACCCTGTTCAGAGATTTCTTCCTTCTTTTGAGGTAAGGTATTATTAAAAATCTGCATGTATTTCATAGAATTTACTCTGTCAAGTGAATTTTCCTATCATATTCCAATTCTAGAAGAGAAAGGCTAAGGGGTACAATAAGCCTAAGTTCTTACAATGTTAAGCATCCAAATAATGTCTGGGGTTAAAAGGAATATCTGCCAAGGCTGTGTTGGCTTGACCCTTCTGTACTGTTCTTTCTAAATGTGAAAGAGGATATATTATGATAACTAAGCAAGGTTTGAGGGGTCAGATAGGTCTGGATTTGAATTATATCTCTCCTTCTTATTAACTGTTGAGATTGGCTGTGATGTCTAACTCCTCTGAGTCTCAGTTTCCCATGTATAAATACATACAATATCATATGCCATGTTTACAATGTGCCAGTGGCTGGGCTGGGTGCTTTTTTTGTATTGACTCATGTCATCTGCCACTACCTCACTGAGGAGACAGTTCCATAGAATCCTGTGGCAAATGAAGAATTTGACCCATGAAACGAAAGCAGAACAACAGAAACAACCACATCATTTGCTCAAGTAGCAGAACCCAGATTCCAAGGTGCTAGCAAATCTGTGTTAATTACCACCCTGCCTTGGCTGGGGACATCAGCCTTAAAGAGTTATCTTGAGGATTAGGTGAAATGACACAGGTACAGTGTCTCATTCTCCTTCACCCCCTATTATAGAAAGTGACATTCAGGGGAAGTTATCCTTTGGGAAGGGACTGTTGCAACACCCCTAATATGACTTGAATAATGATCAAGTTCAGCTAAAATTTCCATTAAGTATTTCTCAAAGATATTTATAAGAACTTTATCACATGTGTAAGTAGCTGGAGTAGAATGTCCTTCCAAAGATGTACTTCCTAATATTACCTTATATAGAAAAAAGAAAGAATATTAATCCATATGCTAAAAGGTGTGATCAATATTATCCTGGATTATCTTGGTAGGCCCCAAATGCCCTCATGAGTTTCCTTGAAAGAGACAGGCTGAGGGGTACCTGAGCACACAGAGGAGAAGGTCATGTGAAGTTGGAGGTAGACAGGTTGCCACAAACCAATGAAGGAAGCCAGAAAAGGCAAAAAGGGATTTTCCCCTAGAGCTTCTGCAGAGAGCACATGATCCTACTGATGTCTGGGCTCCAGTACTGCAGGAAGGTTGATTTCTGTTGTTTTAAAATACCTAGCTTGGGATAATTTGCTATAGCAGTCCTAGGAATCTACATTGCCTCTTCCCCTAATGGTCTGAGCATGCTTCTATTTCCGTAGAGACAACTACAGCCATTGTGACCTGCTTCTTTAGCTGGTGAAAGGATTTGTCTAGGCTACTCTAAAAAATCTACCCATAGGTGAAAAAGTAAGTGGAACAGACTATAAAAATTAACGTGTTCAAATTGCATGAAGATCTGCATTTTAGAAGGTTTTGCCTTGTTCATTTTGGAAATGTTGGAAATTCTCTTCTGAGTACCTAGAGACCTTCCTTTGAATATCTTTTAGTCTGAGATCGTGACAACTGAAGCCCGAAAAGCTCCTCAACCCCATTTTCCTGATGTGAATCATGAGAGACAGAATGGTTCACTCATTTGTCCTGTTAGACTTAATTGATGACTGAAAGAACATTCTATATGGGCAAGGTTGTCCTATGCAATTATGAAATGCATTATGGGAGCTTTGAAAAGAAGCTCCAAATGGTCATTTGGTTCATGGGAGAGGATTCTATTAGTTTTATTTGTGCTCTTAAGTATTTATTGACTGCCATGGATGGTATTTACCAGCACCCCACCTGGCAAGTGAGGAATCCAAAAGATATTTCAATCCCAGTTGGCCATTATGGAATACATTAGGGAAATTCACTGATTGCACAAAACCAAAATAGAACCAAGACAGGTATTTGTATGTGAAAAATAACAGTTTTAAAGGACCTTACGGAAGGAACTATGTAAGTGAGACAGAGCATTCCTGGAAGTCAAGAACCTGTTCTATGGTCCAGCTCAATCTCAAATGCCAGAATGGTCCCTGGTCACTTCTGCAGACCTTACATTCTTGCTTACAAAATGATAGAACATGGTAGGCCCAGTGATTACTGAGGTCCCTCCTGGCTCTAGTTGATATGCCAGAAATGAGAATAACAGACTAGGCTAGAAAGTCACATCCTTGAATCTCTAGTCAAATGTGACTCTGCCTTAGAATCCCTGAGAGTTGATTTAAACCAACCTTCCTTCCTTCCTTCCTTTCTCTTTTTTTTTTTAAGAGAGAGGGACAGTGAGAGAGAGAGAGACAGAAAGAGAAAGAGAATATCAATTTTGTTTAGTTTTTCATGTGGCCTTCATTGCTCCAAGACTTCACTGTGTACGTGGTGCTGGGGTTTGAACCTGCATTCTCACACATGCCAAGCATAACTGCTCAGCCACCACTCCAGCCCAACGTACACCTTTATTAAGACCCTCACATGATCAAGTACCAGTTATTTGTGGTCTTATCTTACATCAGAGACATTATCCAAGCCTCTTCTTAGTCCTCAAGGCTATGTTATATTAGTTTTAGGAAGAAAACAGCTCTCACTCCATAGCAGGTTTTTCCTGTATTGCTTACCAGCCTAGGGCTATGGCCATTTCTGATAAGCTTGGGTATTGCCCCACCACTTTCAACTTGGTGGAAAACTTAGTCATCTGTATCCATAGCACATAAAAGGCTGAGTGCTAAGCTCCCAGCTTCTAAGGTAGAGACACGAGACTTTGGCCAGTCAGACGGACACACTCACTGCACTTGGAAGCTGATGTAAGGAAAGGAGGAGGGCTGGTGCTGGTGGCAGCTTCTTTCAATCTCTAGGTACAGCAGGCAGCTTTGAGGAGTCATGTCTACTCTGCAAGCAGTGACATTGATGTAGGGGAAGCAGTGGGTCACTGTCAGACAAGTTCAGTGACATGAGTCTGATTATTGTTCTGGATACCAAACTTGCATATGCCCATATCTGTGCCTGAGTCTGTTTCACCTGTCGTTGTGACAATTCTGCTAGGTACCTAATATCCCTTCAATAAATTGTCCTGCTTAGGTGAGGCAGAGGGGCTTCTTTTGCTTAAAATGAAGAACTTTGAGTGATAAGCCTCTTTTCTCACAGATGATGAAACTGAGGACAGGAGAATGGACCAGCCTAAGAACACCTTCAAGGGGTGTCCCGCCCTACTGATTCCTCATTAGCATTCTAAGATTGGTGTTGTGAGGTTTCTTGGTTAGAGCAAATTAACAGTACAGAGAGACAGATTCAAAGAAAAGATGGAATTGCAACCGTTCACTAAAGAGAACTTATAACTTAAATGAGGGTGTGGAGTAGAAATTTTAGGTTTGGGCCCAAGAACCTTCACTGATTCCTTTGCTTATTACTTCCATTAATATTGAGCATCTACTACTTCCTGGTCTCTCTACTGTGTACTGAAATAATGGACACAATAGACCTTTCAAGGAGCTTGCAGTTTATGGGGGAGACACAGAGATACCACAAAATGCTAAGAATGCTGTAGCAAAGCTTGCACAGGTTATGGCATGAGCACACTGGAGGTGCCGTTAACCTATAATAAGCAGGTGTAATTCTGGAGTACTTCCTGGAGTAAGCAAAATCTAGGCTCATTTTTTTAGGATAAGCAAGAATTAGACAAATTCAGAGAGATGGGGAGGACCACACAGACTGGAGAAATAGTGTACACAAAGGAGTATGGCCAGAGAAAATGGTAGGTATTTGGGGAATTACTAGTAATTTTATGTGCAGTAGACTTGAGATGTTGCTGGAGAAAAATCAGATTCGTGAAGGACTTTAAATATTAAGAAGTCGCATGTTAGCATGAAGACTGTAAGAGATGGCCAAAAGGAAGTAACAGGATCATATTTACATATTATAAAGAGTTCCTCTTGCAACAGCATAGAAAATAGATTGGAGACAACTGTGGGTCACATACATTGTAGTATATGTTTATCTTTGTTTTCTCACAAAATCCATGGACATAATAATGATATAAATAAAAAGTCTCCAGTACAAGGAGAATGGAAAAATAGTGATTAGAGGAGAGATGTCAATTGTTTTAGAAATATCAAGGGGATAGAGTAGTATGTGCATTTAAGTAACAGTCCAGGCAGGGGATTCCTGCTCCTGCAGGATGGGGAGGGGGAGAAAAAAACTAGAAGCAAAGTGATTCACACTGAAGAACCTTGAAAGGCTTAGAAATCAAAGTTTTAGCTACCCCTGAAGGTTCAGATTTGGGAAGGAATGAAAACAGAAGAATCGAATGATTTTTTTTTATTAAGGCACACTTAATAAGCTTCTAGACACTCTCCTCTGCCATTTCACAGCCACCACCCCAATCCAAGCAGATCTCTGAAGGGGTTTTCTCTGAGTTGAACCAGATACACTCTGACTCAGGTATCAGCCAGGTTAAGGGTGCTGGAGGTTCCGTACCACAAAGGTGAAAGTGAAAATCTGCATCCCAAGTGATGAGACCCCTGCTTGGCATCCAGAAGTAGAAGCTAGACCTATACTCTCCATTCAACAGATTGGAGAAGTCCTTAGTGGGGAAACTGATCAGCTTGGAAGTAATGACCTACATAATAATGACATTGGTAGTCTTCTGAGAGATTGCTGGACACCTGTCTAGTCACTCTTTAGCCAAACCCATTAGGTCAGTCTCTTTCTCCACAGAAGCAGAGCTTCCAGTCAGCACTTAAGCCTGTCCCTCCAATATGAATGAACAAAACAGGATCATTATACATTTGAAGAGAAAAGTCAGAAATCAAAGCAAACAAGCAGGACAAAAAGGCCTTTGAAGGAAACAAACAGAGTGGTACATGTATGAAACATCAGGAAAATGATAAGAAGTAGCCTTGGGTATAAAAGAAGTTATGGCACCACAGAACAAGAACAGCATGCTATAAAAAAGGAACATTCAGAGAACACAATAGAGCTCTTGAAAATAAAAAACAGAATAGCAAAAACAAAAAGTTCCATAAAATAGTGGCAGCATAAAGCTGAAATCTCCCAGAAAGTAGAATAAAACATCTATGGGGTGGAATAAAATAGGTGGAGGATTATAGGACTGATCGATGAATTCCAAAATCTAGATAAGTCAGAGTTACAGAAGCAAAACAGAAAATGGAAAAGGAGAAGAAATTATCACAGAAAAAAAGCTAAAATTTCCAATTCATCAATATGAGTTGTCTGCTTTGAAAGGGATTGATGAGAATCTATCATAATAAATTTTAAAATCCCTCATCTAAATACCTTTCCCCCTTTAAAGAACCAGAGAAAACTTGGAGAAATGATTGATTTTAGTGCTGGGGCAGGAAATGTACAAGATGGAACAATATGTCAAACTAAATAAGAAAATAGTATTCAAAGTCTGATTCATGTCAGTAGGACTCAGGAGCCAATTTAGAGAGATTCCCACCAGCCAAAGGTGTGATCATCCCAGCACCACTTTGAATAATAACTTGCGGTGCACCAGATGTGTTTCAAACCAAAAGTCTGTAATGATTCTTCAAAGCAGAAAAAATCCTTGGCTACCTTTGGAAGATGCTGGGGATCCAACTCATTAGTTTGAAAGCTGGGAAATAACACAAAAGAATCAAGCATTTATTTTGTCTTTCTTGTAAAACTGTAGCTGAGGTAACCAAACAGTGGATGGGAGGTTTTTCGTTATACAAGGATTTCCGCTAAGAAACAAAGAAGAAATGAAAACAAATGAGAACTTCACCATGTTGCATCCCCCAGTGAAATAAAGGATCTAGGCAAAGATCACTGATTGTTGCTAACATCACAAACAGCGACAAGAGGACATTTTGTGCCTCCCAGTGGAAGTACACATCACCACCTATGAGGTCCTATTGCTAAATTTCTTCTCCTATTGGCATAAACTAGGCAATAAAATGCTAGTTTCTCGTGTTCCTAGCTATTTACGACAGAAGAGAATATTTCATGCTGAGGATTAGTTTACACTGAGTGCAGGAGCTAGAGATCTGGTGGAGTCTTTGGCAAATGATTTATTTAACATTTAATGAGTGACTTGGTGCCTCCAAGAGGAAGTTCTTGAATCTCTGCCTAGAAGGAATTTTGGAGGTTGAACCCAATTGTCCATGTGTCAGGTAGACCAGATCTTCTGCCCTGCAGGCCACTCCAGGTGGAATGATGTGAAGAAGCCTTGTGTGTGTGTGGGGGGGGGGGAAGCATATGGTCTCCTAGGTTGGAACTTCACAGCAGCTGACCTTTCCTGCCTCCTCCATGGCAGGTTCCTGCATTTCACTTCCAAAGATCGAGGCTGAAGCCATGTAGGCTCAATTAATTACAGGTCTCAGGATGCATAGTTTGGTTTCCTCCAACAGCTGATCCTGAAGTAGGGCTTGGGTTTAGGAGGTGATTCCTGGAAGCAGCATGAAAAAGAGAGGAAGTGATACCTATAAGACAATACAACCTGTGTCAAAGATCAGAAAGGGAGTTACTATGGTGGGCAGCTGCTGCCCAGTCCCATTGGGAGCCTCTGGGAGACAGGCCTTGAAGTTGTCCCATGCAGGGCCAAGGAAGCAGGAGTCCCCTTTCCTCCTTTGGTTGAGGGCCACTCCTGGGGTCCTCCTGAGCATACTTTCTGGCCAGAGACCATGTGCACATAGGGTCAGGCTGTCTGCATGTGATCCAGGTAAGTCAAGATCACTAACATTGGGGTTGGAGCAGTGGCTCAGTGGTTACGGCACTTGCCTTGCATACGCAAGTACACAGGTTCAAACCGCAGCACCACATACACAATGAAGTGTCCGAGCAACAAAAGTCTGTGAAAAACTAAATAAAATTGATTCCCTCTCTCTCTCTCTCTCTCACTGTCCCTCTCTCTTAAAAAAAAAAATCTCTAACATTGAGCTAGCAAGTAACAAAGCTCAGAGCATAATCAGGCCAACCAGTCCCCAGTGCTGGACATGGGACTGCTGTACTCAGTTGCTCTGGAGATCTTTTATAAATATCAGATCTGGGGCTGGAGTGGTGGCTCAGCAGTCACAGCACTTACCTGGCATGTGTGAGGACCCGAGTAAAAACCCCAACACCACATACACAGTGAAGTCTCGGAGCAACGAGAGCCACATGAAAAACTAAATAAAAATTGATTCTCTCTTTCTCTCTCTTTCACTGTCCAGTTCTTGTTAAATAAATAAATAAATAAATAAATAAATAAATAAATAAATATCAGATCTGGGACTTGGGGAAAGGACAGGCTGATCCTGGCTGTACTTGCCTAGATAAAGCAGGTGATAACATATGTATTATGTCAAGAGAGTAGATATATAGGTGGCCAGGGCTTTGCACCCCAAAGGAAATGGGGGCATTTGTGCTCAGTGTGCCAGCAGAGACTTGGCTTCTGACATGGGCTGTCCTCCAGAATTCAGTATTTTTTTTTCACTTCTTGTTCTTGAACAGGACTTGTTTTGCCCCTGGCCTGGCAACTTGGGTGAAAAAACTGTCAGTAGTTATTAACCCTGACTGCAAGGTAACCCTTGAGGTAACCCTGCCCATGTCCCCTCCTCAGAACAGGGAAAGAAATTGGTCTGCTGATCTCTGTTGAGTCCTGGCACAGGGAACTTTAAAAATGTCCCCAGGTGTTTCTAATGAGCAGCCAGCCTTAGCTTCTAAGAAAGTTCTAAGAGCTTAAGGAGGAAGTCCCTGTTGCAGGCAAAGATTTTAGCAATCAGGAAGGAATTTTTCACTTCTTTATAAAACCCCACCCACTGAGTTGGGGGAAGATTGAGACCCAACAGAGTGTGAATGAGCCCTTTTGCCTATAGGCCTCTAGTAGAATTCAGTGCTACATCAATGTAATTTAACTAGTGATTGATAAGATTGAAGCTACTCATCTCTGTCACCTCCTGGCCACAAAACCCTGCTTGCCAGCAATTTCTCTCCAACTCTCCACACTTTGGTTTCCACATGTATAGAATATGGCCTGAGCAAACTCATGACTGGCATGCATAGGGCAGACACCCACACAGCTCTTGCCCCACATCCAGCTGGACTGGCCAAGAGTAGTTCCATGTTGTGTGCCGCAAAGAAGCTTCTTAAAAGCCGATAAGGACTATTCTCCTTTTTCTGCAGTCAGATACCATGTGAAGGAGACATTTGAAGAGCTGAACTCTGTAGGTAAGATCTTTCTTCCTCCAGCTGTTTCTGCTCAGCATACTCAACCTAACCGCAGAAAGTGTAACCCCAATAACCAGGATGAGTGCCAAGTGATAACAGACTCCAAGGTCTGAAAGAGATAGTGTGATAATTCAAATGGAAGAAAATGTAGCTGGGCCACTTACAAAATTTGCATAATGCAAAGAATGAGCTGAGCAGGAGCCCCCAGAGGTGTTTTTAATGGGGCTAAGCAGTAAGAGTGTTGATAGGTTTGTTTTCTTGGCTCCCAGGGGGTTCAATTTTTGTTTGGTATAGGCATTGAATCCTGTTGGTCCTCCAGAACCAACAGGTTGTTATTAATAACAGCATCATCCAGAGCTTGAGCCAAGGCAGACATCAAGAGAAGTAGGAATTCTGTATTTTAGAGAGGGCAGCTTGTTTAGAGACATCTCTTTCTATCTTCGGTGGTAGGTTGGTTTTGTAAACATTTGGGAGTGCTGAGCCTACTGATTAGTGCAGGATGCCAGGTACATCAGCAGTTCATCTCAAACTACAACCCAGAGGGTGAAAGAGTGGAGTCTCCTGTGCCCAGAGGGAGAAGAGGGATGTAGAGAAAAAAATTATTTGCCCTTTAAGGAGTCTTGTCTGAGTTGAATTTAAAAGAAAATTAGTTATAGTATGGAAAGGAAGGAAGAAGTTCTTAATGATGGAAAGAACCTCATGAGCCATGGCAGAGCAGTAAAGAAAGGCATAATGCCATCAAGAAATAGCAAACAGATGTGGCTGGAGTAAAACAGTGGAAGGAGTGAGAGGTAAGTGAGAAGACAGGCTTGACAGGTGAGCAGAGATCAAACACCTAAGACCATACATATCCTGAGTTAAAGAGCCTAAAACTTGCAAATCTGCAAAAAAGTTGCAAGGATACTACAATAAATAACTATACACCCTATGCACATGGATTCCCCACTTGTTAACAAGTGCCACACTGGCCTTCTCTCCCTCTCCATATATTTTTTTCAGAACCTGTGAAAGTAGGTTATAATCATCATGACTAACCACTTGACCATTGGGCTTTAGGAGGAAAGAACATTGTCCTGCCTAACGTTGCCATTGTCACCACCCTATGGAATTGAACATTTAATAATGCATTGGCTCTGTTATCAAACATCTGTTCTGTATTTACATCTGAATTATCTCCAGATGACCTTTCTAGGTGTCCTGTTCTTGTCTGACCAAGGCAGATCATTCATTGGGGAATACAGGCTCTTTCATCTCTTTTAATGTGGAAGTCTCCTATCTTTGGTTTTGTTATTCTTGATGTTATCACTTGATAAGTGTGCAGACCTTCACTTTGTGGAGTGTCCCTCACCATGCATTTGTGTTAAGTGTTCCCTTATGATTAGATTAAAGTTAAACAGTTTTGGCACAAGTACCACCAAGAAGCAGGTACATTCTTCCCAGAGTATCACATCAAGGGACTCATGATATCAGCTTATCCTAATATGGTCATACTATGTTCACATGGTTGTGTCACCACAACATCACCAATTTAAAGGTACATTTGATCCTTTCTAATTAAGGGTGATTTTATAAATTGTCCAGTCTCCATGTATAGCTTAGCATTCCTCTCTAATGAAAAACTCCCACTCCTACCCCCTTTAAAAAATTACTGTAGACTCCTGAGATTCATTTTTTATTCAACACATTATAATTCATGGATGTCATTATACATGTTGGTGCTCAAATTGTCTCAAATTGAGTCAATGGGAGCCCCTTCACACCAGCTTGTGTGTCCCTAATGGGTCCTTCTGTGACCTTGAGCACATCCATAATTTATGCTTTTCTTTATATTTTCCTTTGCTAACTACTTCTCCTTCTCTAAGGATTCCTAATTTCTTTTGGTGCGGAATAATCATTACAGTTCAATATCCGGATGCCAACTGTACTTCATGGCTGCAGAAATGTCCTTGCTTTCGACCCTTTGAGTTGAGATTCCTGGAAATGTCTTTTTTTAAAAAAACTTTAAGCAATATACTACAGAGACACAGCTACATCAATGTTTATAGCAGCTCAAATTATAATAGCTAAACTATGGAACCAACCCAGATGCCCCTTGCTGAATGAGTGGAATCAAAAACTGTGTCATATATATATATACAATGGTGTTCTACTCTGCTATTAGAGAGGACAATGTCATGACATTTGCAGCCAAATGGATGGAAATGGAAAAAAAATATGCTGAGTGAAATATCCAAACTCAGCCTCAAGGTCCGAATTTTCCTCTCATATTCGGAAGCTAGAGTAAAATCTAAGACACGATGAAAGTTATTTAAGCTTAAATAACAATCTCAACATAGGTGAAATTTCACATAAGCAGGAGGAACCATAATTATGAATGTGGGGAGAGAAGGAAGGGAGGCAGGGAGGGGACAGAGGGATTAGGGGGGTTATCAGTGCAACTGGGAACTCTCAATTCCCATGAGAAACCCAACTATATATAGGCGACAGAGAAACTCAGAAATTTCAAAATTAATGCATATGTGTATACTTATTTCTATCTATAACATGGGGGTAGATCAGAGGAGACATGAGAGCAGATAGTGGACAAAGCGGGGAGATCCTGGACTAGGATCATCCTTAATGTACTTTGTCAATATCCATGTAAATATGATTAGGTAACAATGATTCCCTCCAATATGTAAGACTGTGTCAAACAAATAAAAAAGAAATTTTAGCAATAACACCAGTTTAAGATTCTTCCCCACCTTTCCCCATCCCATATCCCCACATTTGTTCTAAAACTGCAAACATATTAACTTACTAGATCTACGTTATAATATTCACAAAGTTTTTCCAGATTGCTATACAAGTAACACCAACAATAGGAACTTTACAAGATAAAATGTAAGATTTCTTTGGGTTACCTTCCTTCTTAGACTGTGGCATACCATAGGTACACTCGGAGTACTGCATTAAGAATAAATTGAATTTTCCAGGCATGGTGACACACGCCTAGAGTCTCAGCTATTTGGAAGGCTGAGGCAAGAGGATCACTAGTTAGAGGCCTGCCCAGGCAACTTAGCAAAACTCTGTCTCAAAATAAAAGAAAGAAAAAGTGCTGGGGATGTTGCTTAGTGATAGAGAACGTCTGAGTTCAATCTTTAGTACTGCCAAAGGGAAGAAAATTAGAAATTTATTGAATTTATTATTTGTAAGGTAGTTCTGTTAAAGATGTGTACAATGAGATTCACTTGTTTGTATACAACTGTAGGGTTTGGGGTTTGTTTTTTCATCTTTGATTTTTTTTTGAAACAAAATAGTTACATTTCAAAAGTCAAAACTGTACAACATTGCTTTTCCAACTACCTAAGGAAGAACTCTTGGGTTGTTTTCAATTTTTGCTATTACAAATAATGCTATGGTGAATGTTTTTCAATTTATGTGTGTGTTTCTTCTGGGTAAACTCCTAAAGATGGGTTTGCAGCATGGAGGGGCAACGCACATGTGATTTTGTATGACTTCACATTCCTTTTTGTTCAGGCTATACCATTTGAGTTTTTGTTGGTTTTATTTGAGAATGAATTGGAGGAGAAATGAGGTCAGACATAAGAGGATGGGTTAGGAGACTGCCAAGCAGGTGATGAGGAGCACTAGAACTGTGACAGTGGGAGAGGGAAGGGAGGTGAGGGGTCTGGCCCTGGATTGGATGTAGGCAGAAAGATGATGAAAAGAACAGGACAGAGGAATAAAAGCATTCCCTGGTGTTTGGGCAAAGGTAAAAGGAAAAGAACCTGGAATGTAAAGACAGACCAGGTGTCTAGGCAAAGGTAAGGAGGCAGTTTGGTGTCCACACTAAGGGACTGTGGAGGAAGATGTGTGTGTGTTTGTCTCTGTGTGTGCCTGTGTGCATCAGGGTGAGCGTGCATGTGAATGTATGTCCGTGTATGCTCACATGTGTGCTTATTGTGATTCTGTATGCATTTTGTGTCATATGTGCCTGTGTGCCAACACATGCATGCATTAACCTGTGTTCCATGTGGAGTACACATGTGTGCATGTGTGTGCTGAAATTAGTTCAGTCTGAACACTTGAAGATTAGAAATCATGATGTCTAGGAAGCCTGGAACACCAGGCAGGCTGGAGCTGGCAGCAGTGAGCCCCTGGCATGAAGAAGGCAGAAAAATCCACAGTCCTGGATGAGACCAGTGTATGTGCTCTAGAGTGTCCCCAAACCCTAGACGCACAAGGAAAACAGTATGCTTATTTTACTTTTCTCAGCTGAACAATTGCACTCCTTGCTTTAAATGCAGAGATATTTCATCTGAAGCTGCATCTGGAGGCTGAAGAAAAAGATATTGAGCATACCATGCAAAAATGTAACTCACTACTATTAAAAAATAAATTGGTTTTATATTTTCCAGCCTCTCAGATCACACATGTGCTACAGTTTTCCATCAGCAGCAGGTGGATGCAACCTTGACCCCAGTAGGTGGCGTGAGATTTTTCCTGGGAACCTCAGGAGACCATTCTGTAGTGCTACTGTCTGTTAAAGGTCCAGCCCTTCTATGGCCTGACCTGGAGTGACCCAGGGAGGATAAAGATCTCTCTTAGGGAAACAAAAAAAGTATCTGCTGGAGGCTGGGAGGATGTGGAGGCAGTGGGAATCAGCTCACTAATGTGTTCCTGTGGGACCTACAAAGGTTCCCTGGAAAGAGGCCCTTTATCTTCCATCAGGGCTGTTTATGTTTGGCTCAAGGTGTGGGCCTGTGTATTCATGCATGGCTTTAATATCAGTGGGTAATTCTGCATTTTAAAAAGTCTTCTCAAAAATGCTGCTGTCTACACACATAACAAAATAGCTGATTTGCAGAACTCATCACTGAATTACACAAATAACTGTTCTGTGTTTGGGTTTTGTTTATTTTAGAGCAAGCTTTTAAAAGTTCTTCCTCCCACCTGTAATTACTAAGGTTGCCATTTGCTACTTTAAAAAGTAGAGTGGCTGCCGCCCTCTAGGTTGCCTCTAACAGTTCTTTTCACGCCAATAAAATCTGTTCACACCCCTTCTTATTTGCTGGTTTGAATGCTTAGTAGGCTTGGGCACAGCTATTCAGGATATATAGTATTAATACCATGTGTTAAGTAGGAGTCACAAGACTCTGAGAAACCAATCAAAAATAAAATGTCTTGACTAGGGTTCAGGGTGCCAACAGCAAAGACTAAGAAATTCTTGGTCTGAGAAGAAGGATATGGAGAAGTACTGACTTCTGAGTGGTGGAGTCTTACCACTGGCACTTGCTTACAAACATACCCTTACCTCAAAATGATGAAGTCTCTCATGCAGCTGATCAAAGAGACACAGGTCAATCACTCAAATGCATTCTCTCCCTGAGAAACTGAAGATGGTACTGACCATCCCTAGTTTTATTTTGGAGGCAGAAGAGGAAAAAAGAGACCATAGATTGGGACTCTTGAGTTCTTATTAACTCCACATTCTATCACTTCTTTTTATTTGGTCTTGAGCAAGCTGGAAACTTCTCATCTACAACTCTTTCTGTCAAAAGATAGAACTATTACCTGCCCTGCTCAGGTAATGAATGTGAGAAGTCTTCATATTAAACTTTAACTCATCAAGTCTTGAGTTTTCAATTCTGTGAATACTTCAATGAAATGGACACAGGTGTAGTAAGTAGACTCGAAACTGTAATCCAGTGCTTATATATTGTTCTATTAATCAACATTATTGTATAATTATATTATATGCTATTTAATTATATATCGCATACTGTATTTAAGGGTTTATAGATGTTCCACATCTGGGATGATGGGGCAAAATGGTTAAGAGTAAAATAACTTTATTGTAGCCTTGTGCTGGGTGCACCTTGGGGATATTGCATAGGTAGAACAACAAACTATGGTACACAAAATGTGA